>JAGFNQ010005611.1:89673-315555 GCA_024364735.1 Boesenbergia rotunda | reverse complement strand
CATTGATGAAGCAGTGCCGGTATACTGCGACAACAATGGAGCTATTGCACAAGCAAAGGAACCAAGGTCTCATCAGCGATCCAAACACGTGCTTCGACGCTATCATCTGATCAGAGAGATTATAAGTAGGAATGACATACAAATTGAGAGAGTTCCCACTGAAAGGAATATAGCGGATCCTTTAACTAAGGCCTTGCCTCAAAACAAGTTTGAGGGTCATGTTAGAGCCTATGGTATTGGATACCGTAGCGATTGGCATTAGGCCAAGTGGGAGTTTGTTAGTGATATGAGAGAAGTGTCCTAAGGCAATCGCCTTATGATGTAAACATTTATTTTAATAAATGATAATTCACTATTTGAGTATACATGTTTTGTGTATTTGATTGGGATCTTGAACTCATCTACTGAATGTCCGCAATACAACTCACAGCATAAGAGAATTTGTGATGGGATCACAACTAGTGATTATCTCTAATGTGCAATTGTGAAGTATTGAAATTATCCCTAGTCGATGAATTGATAAAAACGGACACTATCAATTCTGTTGAGACTAGCATGGGTTATTCTCTAATCAGCTGATTCTCACTGGCTGGTGACATTGGGATGTCCGGAGATAAACATGGATGCTAGTTAAGGGAACTAGTTCATTGGAGTGACTAGCTGTAAGACTTCATATGGGAATCTACATGTAGATATGTCAATGAAGATCTTGCTGCGGCTTAAGTGCGATGTTCCTTTGACTTGCGGTGTTCAAGTCATCTTGGTCATGGAGACTTATACTTTGACATCTCAAGCAAGCATCTCCAAGGAGGTGTGGACCCAGGATGATTGGGTATAAGCCGAAGTGCCCGAAGATGTTTGAACAGCCTACAAAGGATTCACCACTCCTTGCGAGGAGATGTATACCCAGGCCTATCGTCGGATTGTTACTCAAAGCCTCTGGCCAGAGCATATCATGTTTAGAGTGAGAGTCTCTAAAATACATGAGAGTAATTAGAAATCCAAAGGACGAGTAAGACATTACTTGGGCTAGGTGTGACGTAGTCAGCCTAGTGGGGACTGACACCATAGACCGTGTCCTGAACCAAGTGGGTATAAGGTGGTGAAGGGAATGAGGCACGATTCATTAGAGCTGCTGAAGGGTTTCAGAATAATTTCTTCTGGGGTCAAACCGTTGATCTTTCGATTAATTGGGGATCATGATGTACTACTAGGTGCCACTCATGATCGTTCTATAATTAATGGGTTAATTATAGACGGCCAACATAAATCGAAAGCCTATTTAGTCACACGCAATACGAGTAATCCGAGGGATTTAAAACGAGTTGAAAATTGGATTTTTCGATCAAGAGAAACAAGTCGAATCTGAGTTAGTCAGAGGCGCAATGGAAGCTAAAAATGGCTAAGTCTTTTGAAGGCTTTTTGGGCGAATTAAATGAGTTTAATTCGCGACCGGTTCGGGTCGATTTGGGCCGGCCAAAGAGGGTATTATCCCTCTTTGGGTGGCCGGCCAAGAGAGGAAATAAACCAAGTTTATTTTGGTTTAATTAATAAAATAAATCTAGTATGATTTGTTTTATAAATTATGGATAAATAAATTTGTATAAAGAAATTTATATAAATAAAATTTATAGAAATTTATTCTTTTATGGAAGATTAAAATAATCCATGAATTGGTTTATTTTAATTTTATAAAATCAATTATGAATTGATTTTTCCATAATAAGAAAGTTTATAAATTTCTTATAAAATTTATTCCATAATTTAAAGAGAAGAAGAATTAGTTTTATTATAAATTAGTTTATAATAAAACTTGGTTTAAACGGAATAATTAGTTAAGAAAATTTATAGGATAAATTTCTTATAACTAATTCCGTTTAGAGGGAGACTTAGCAAAGAGTTGCTACTATATAAAGGACCCAAAGGCTAGCCCTTTATACACAACAATCAATCAATTAATCAAGAGATTAATTAGAGCTCTCCCTCTCTCTCCTCTTATTCTCTTCTCTCCTCTTCTTCCCTTAGGGCCGGCGCCCCTTTGAGAATTAGGGCCGGCTCCCTCCAACCAAGCTAGGGCCGGCGCAACCCTAGCAACCCCAAGTGGTTGCCGTGAGCTTCCAAGAAGGAGGAGAACCCGAAGACGAAGAAGAAGAAGCGGATAGCGACTCCTCTCTTCTCGGAATTCGATTCCGTTTCTTCATTGGTCAGTTTTTCCATTGTTTCTCTTATTCTTCTAGTTGTGCCTTCCGAGAATCTAGTAGTTCTCGTCGGCACAAAACTCGTGACTTTGTGAAGTCATCCCGAAGAGAACTCGGCGTGGACGCGAATAGAGGCGAAGCTTCCAAGGGACGCTACGGTTGGATCTCGTCCCTTACTTCGAGTTACGAGAGGTACTTGGTAAATTTGTTTACTATTCCGTAATGTTTTATTTTATGATTATGTCAACACACCATAAGAATGCATGCTAGATACGAAGTTAAAATAATTTAAGAAATTATTTTATGCAAATTCTTCCGCTGCACGTAAAAATTTTAAATTTTACGAACTCGTATCCTTGTCGACATGCACCCGGTCCCAACACGTTAAGCCATAGCATACTCGGGTACCGGACAATCGACTGGCCCAGGGAACCCCGAGCTGTAAGGTAGGAGGTATGCCGATCGGCTTTTGTCGAGACTCACACTCAGTGTCTCCGATGGGGTCAGGGTCCAAGACTCTAGCTAGACAGTTATCCGAACGGGACATCCGACTGGGAGGAATTCGAGGTCGGCGGTGTGGTTGCCTCTACGAACGTTCCTACGGCTGGCCGGGCTGTCATGTCTTTTCCGTGGAAACCCTCTTTTATAAGTGACATATCAAAGTGTCACGCTGGTCAATCAGATCACACGCAAACTAGGACGGACCATACAGGGTCAAGGAGGATCCTTCGCATCGTATTGTCTTATTTGGTCCTCTTTTCAATACCAAGTTTAAAGTGCTGACTTGGCTACTTCTTCATGACAAGATTAAGACAGAGAATGTTCTCCGGAGAAACCCAGTGCAACTTTCAGACTTTTCTTTGTAGCATGCATTGGAACCTTTTGATGAGTTAAGCTGATGAGCCAGGCATACGCCTTTTTGTTACCCGCACAGTGGTATTAGTTGGCTGGTCTATGTCACCTTTTAAATCTTTCTATATATTTACATCCTTAATAGTTTCTTTGACGCCCGAAACATCTTGTTAAAAGGGCAAATTTTCTCCTGTATCAATAATGATAATGATGTGGCTAATTTCTTTGGTTACCAAATTCCAAAAGGCCTTTTTATTAAATCACAGTGTGTCTCTGTAGTAAGGAAACAAGTAGGTCATGTCCAAGTTACCTTTACATTCTGTTGCCACTGCTTATTCAAATCAAGTACCAGGAACAGTTGAGGATATTTTTTTGCATCTCTTGGGAGACAATTTTCTTATTTCTAACCTTATGCATTTGTAATTCTTCCTGAAATCTGCAACCACAGACACAAAGAAACGTTGCCACACCAAGTAAAAGTATTTCTGAATTTGGTAAAATCATGAAATTGAAACAGGAAAAAAGCTTTCCCATTAACATGATGATGGTTCAGAAGCAAGAAATTGCCCTTAAGAACTTTCCTACTTTTTGATCTGAATTAGCAGCGGCGACAAAATGGAAAGGTAACTTGGATACTGCCTATTTGTTGCCTTACTACAAAGAAACACTTTCTGATTCATCTGGTGTATGGTTTGTATGTTGACAAAATACTAGCCACCTAACTATCTTAGCTTATAAATCAGGTATTTTATTCACTATGCTATGGTTTATTATCAGCTTTCTTTTGTTCTTTGCCCCATTGATATGAGCATTTCACCAACAACCAAACTGCTCTGCATGTATCGATATAAGATGATATATAATTTCATACTCTTGATGACCACTACTAAAGCGTGTTAATTTCACCAACCCTTGGTATAAACATGATAAGCAAAAGTATATGATCAGTTAGTAGCATCCTCTGATGATTGAAATTTGACGAAAACACGCCCTTGATAATGAGAATCGATCGAAAGAATCCTGATTATATATACATTTTAGGGGTTCCCTTTTGTGGAGTAAATCTATGATTGTTTCAGAAAGAAGGATGAGAATAAAATATTCTGGCACTCATAATGTTGTTGGTACAAGTAAACAGCGATATGCAGTTTGTGTGGCATCCAAGTAATGCAGGTGTAATGGTGCAGTTCTTCTACCAAAACCTTAATGCTCAAGGTTTCGCTCTACCTAATGCTTACAGTGACTCCGCAGCTGCTGCAATTCTCATCCATTTATTAGCTTCCGTTGGCCACCCATTCCATGCAAAGGAAGAGAAATAGAAAGAGAGCGAAGAATGAGTTCCTCTTTCTGGACTTTCCTGTTTGTCTTTAGCTCTCTGGCTGTTTACTCGGAAGGACTGACTCGGCATTACAAGTTCAACGTGAGTACTTCGATTCTGAGTTGGTAAACATGTGGGCCACAACTGACTTTCGTGTGGGCTTTGCTTTCTTGCAGGTGGTGATGCGAAACGTGACCCGACTCTGCTCGACCAAGCCAATCGTGACGGTGAACGGCCAATTCCCCGGTCCGACCCTCTACGCACGCGAGGACGACACCGTCCTCGTCAAGGTCGCGAACCACATCGGCCACGACGTGACCATCCATTGGCACGGCGTCCGGCAGCTGCGGACTGGGTGGGCCGATGGTCCGGCCTACGTGACCCAGTGTCCGATCCAGCCCGGCCGAAGCTACGTGTACAACTTCACGCTCACCGGCCAGCGCGGCACGCTACTGTGGCACGCGCACATCACGTGGATGCGGTCCACGGTCCACGGCGCCCTCGTCATCCTCCCCAAGCTCGGCGTGCCGTATCCGTTCCCTCAACCCCACCAGGAACACGTCGTCGTATTAGGTAACTAATTCTTTTCGACTAATTTATTAATTTACCCTTGTCATGTAAAATCTATTTATTTAATTGTTTCTTTGTATTATTTTCTATTTTTTAAAAAAATAATTCAGCTGAATGGTGGAAATCCGACCCTGAAGCTGTAATAAGAGAGGCTCAGAAGGCCGGTCGAGCACCGAATGTGTCAGATGCCCACGTCATCAATGGCCACGCTGGAGCTCTCTCCACGTGCTCCTCTTCCTCTCTCGGTAATTAGTCCCTAAATAATAATAATATGTAATTAATTAATGGATTAATTAGAGATAAAAATTAATGAATGAATATAGACGGGTTCACGTTGGCTGTGGAGAAAGGGAAGACGTACTTGCTCCGCGTCATCAACGCCGCGCTCAACGAGGACCTATTCTTCAAGGTCGCCGGCCACCGGATGACCGTCGTGGAGGTCGACGCCGTCTACACCAAGCCGTTTTCCATTGACACTATCCTCCTCTCCCCCGGCCAGACCACCAACGTCCTCCTCACCGCCGACAAGACCGCTGGCGGGCGGTACCTCGTCGCGGCCTCCCCCTTCGCCGATTCCCCCCTTGTAGCCGTCGATAACCGCACCGCCACAGCTACTCTCCGCTATGCCGATACCGTCTCCTCCTCCGCCGTTGCCCCCGCTGCTGCCAGTGCGCTTACCACCACCAACCCGCCGCCTAGGAACGCCACCCCCGTAGCGGCCGCCTTTTCTGACGCGCTCCGCAGCCTCAACTCGCAGGCGTACCCCGCCCGTGTGCCGGCCACAGTCGACCGGTCGCTGCTGTTCACGGTGGGGCTGGGGGCGAACCCCTGCGCCAGCTGCATCAACGGGAGCAGAATGGTGGCGGGCGTCAACAACGTGACGTTCGTGATGCCGACGACGGCGCTGCTGCAGGCGCACTACTACAACCTCAGCGGGGTCTTCACCGACGACTTCCCTGGCCGGCCTCCTGTGGCGTTCAACTACACCGGGAGCGGGCCGAGGAATGTGGCGACGGAGCAGGGGACGAGGCTGTACCGGCTGCCGTACAACGCGACGGTGGAGCTGGTGCTGCAGGACACCGGGATCATCGGGCCGGAGAGCCACCCAGTGCACCTCCACGGCTACAACTTCTTCATCGTCGGGAAGGGCTCCGGCAACTACGACCCCAAAACCTCCCCAGCAGGGTTCAACCTCGTCGACCCAGTGGAGCGTAACACGTTCTCTGTTCCTTCCGGCGGGTGGACGGCCATCAGATTCAGAGCGGATAATCCTGGTACTTTTAGAGACTCTAGCTTCATGGATCATGAATGGAAAGAATCTGATGGATTAATTAATTTGCAGGAGTTTGGTTCATGCATTGCCACTTCGAGGTGCACATGACGTGGGGGCTAAAGATGGCATTCATTGTGGACGACGGCGAAGGGCCGGAGCAGTCCATTCTGCCGCCGCCAAAAGATCTGCCTGCGTGCTAATGAGGCGGTGGCCGCCGGCGACGATGCGGCTGTGGCAGTGAAGCATTATTTGCAAGCAAGTTAACACACTTTTTTTTTTCTTTTCTTTTTTTTTTCTTTTGGATTGCAAGTGTGATTAAATATTTATAGGACGACTGATTTGATTTTTTTAATGTGGGTTCACTGATATTCACTGTATTCATGTAAGTGGATGAGAATAAATAAATCGATCTATTACCAGTTTTAACTATGTTCTGTCTAAGATAAATAAATATAAGAGTATAGACTAAAGGGATTAATTAAATGTTTCAAACATTTTTAGTTTTTCTTTTATAAAAAAACTCTTCGTAATTCCTTTCACCTCTTCTCGTTTTTCGATGTCTAAGTCCATAATTAATAAATGAATAACAACGAATTTAATTGGTGGAGTGTTGATGAGTCTATTTCCTATAAAAATTTTATCGTAATTTGACATATTTTTATCCTATTTTATATGTATATATTTTATATTTTCATATTTTTATGATTATATTTTGTTTTTTTTATTCAGAGAACTATTCTTTATTTGTCAAAGATTTCTTTAATTGTTTTTAGGATTATATATCCTCCATCCCCATACTTATCATAAAAGCGGATATATTTTCGATATGGGGATGGAGGATATACAATCCGATCCTATAATGGGTATGGGTATAGGTATTCCGATGGATATCCGATACCCGATGGATATGGAGATGGAGGATATACAATCCGACCCGAACCCGACCCATTGTCATCCCTACTCCAACCAGAGGGTTCAATTCCCTTCCTTGAGAGAGGGTTTCCCTCTCTAGAAGAAATCCTAGAGTTGTCATCTTCATCCATCGCAACAATCTGTCTACCTATGGAGCAAGGAATCATTCTGAAGACATCACGAATCTTCTCCCTCAGCATTTCTTTATCTCTAATCTCTATTTTGGATTGTATGAATGCTTCTCGTATTATCTTTGGTTTGTAATTCCTTTATTATAGAGTAGTTTTCTTGATTTTAGGGTGTATGGAGTATCCCTTTTGATATTTGAATATCTTTTCGTTTGATCCATTAAGATTGCATGTTTCTTGTTCGATGAAATGTGTGCTTGTGATCCAGGCCGACTGCTAGCGCAGATTGGAAACTCACAGAAAGATCTGCCGACTGGTCCAAGCGCCAGTCGACTAGTCTGCTTTAAAATAGAGTCGTTAGGCTAGCGTTGGCTAGCCGTTGGCTGGGGATCAGTCGACTGGCCCTGAGGGCAGTCGACTGATGTCGAGGCTAGGTTGTTTGTTTAACATCTCTCTCCACTATTTAAATGGGAGCTTGAGACTTGGAGAAGGCTAGCTCTTCATTGTAAGATCTTCTCTCCGGTGTTCAAGTGCTCAAGTTCCAAGTGCTCATCTTCCTCCCCAAACCCTAGCTCCATCTTGTAAGGAGGAAGAAATATTGTAAGAGGTTGTTCTCCACCGAGAATGAGAGACTTAGCCGGAGATTGTCGAGGCATGATCCACCGAAGGATCAAGGGTTCGCCCACCTTAAGGACACGCCGTGGAGAAGGAGCAAGAAATCTCTGAACAATGTAAACCGGTAACGTGTTAGCATTGTTTGTTTTAATTGTTAAGCTTCCCGCTTGTGCTAACATTGTAGGGAGAATTGCAAATTGGGGTGACCGAGCTATTCACCCCCCTTCTAGTCGTGCCATCGATCCCAACAAGTGGTATCAAAGCGCAAGGACGCCTTCAACGGACTAATCGCCGAGAAGAGCAAATCATCGAAAATGGTCGGCTCGCACAACCAACCACCAAAGATTGAAGGAGAATTCGCTTGGTGGAAGAAAAGAATGGAGGTTTTTTTCAATACCGATCTTGATATTATGCTAATCATGGAAAACGATTTTGAAGTGCCTAGGGATCACGAAAATAAGTTTCTTGAGAAGATAAGGTGGAGTAAGAAGTAAAGAGATAATTACTTGGCAAATTTAAAAGTCTTGTATCATCTATTAAGTGTGCTCCCCCAACAAGAAGTCACAAGGATGGGAACTATTCAAGTGCCAAAGATTTGTGGGATAAGCTAATAGACTTCATGAGGGCACTTTGGAGGCAAAAATGGCAAAGAGAGATCTTCTCCGATCCCAACTCAAAAATATCAAACTTGATAAAAGGGAGAAGGTATCGAATTTGCATGCTAGATTTAAGGAAATACTTAATGGACTAACAAGTGTAGGAGAACAATTATCCAACCGAGACATCTTGATGAAAGCCATCAATGCATTCCCAAGAACATCAAATTGGAGCTCAATGGTGGACTCGTACTACATATCCAAGGATCTAAAGAAAACATTTCTAGAGTAATTCTTCTCAACCATGGAGCTTCATGAAACTCGAGTTGGAGGATCAATTGAAAAAGTATACAAGCCAAAGAGTATATCCCTTGTGGCAAACAAGGGAAAAGGTAAAAAGAAGAAGGATTCCTCATCTGAGTCCGAGGAATCAAGTGCATCAATGGATAGTGATGCGGAAGCCTACATGATAAGAAAAATGAGAAAAATATTTAAATATTTTTCTACTAACAAATCTCATGATAGGAAAGTGTCAAGGAGTAAAAGTAGAAAGAGGAAGATAATTTGCTACAATTGCCATGGAGAAGGACACATGAGAGATGAGTGCCCCCTCTTGAAGAAAAAGGAAGGAAAGAAGAAAGAAGAAAAGAAGAAATCAAAAGAAAATGGGAAGAAGGTGCCAAACTTGAAGGCCACATGGGATGATTCATCCTCATCAGAGGAGGAGGAGCATCATGTATCCCATTTCGCACTAATGGGAATTGACGACATTGCCTCCACATCATCCGAATTTAAAGATGAAGGGAACTCAAGTGAAGGGGGAGCCTCAACTTCGAAATCGGACGTCTCGGTAAGTGAGGTATACAATCTACCCACTTCTACTCTTGTAAAAATAATTTCTAGCATGCTAAAGGAAAAATTAGAATTCATGAAAATTAAGGATGATGTGCATGCTTCTTCTTCTATTTCAAATGACTCATGCTTAAAAGAAGAAAATAAGGATTTAAGGGAAAAGGTAGATAGTCTTACCAAAGCCCTTAGAAAGTTTAAAATTGGCTCAAAGACACTAGATATAATCATTGAGAGCCAAAGGGCAAGTTTCAAGAAAGAGGGATTAGGTTTTGGGAAGTCTAGCAATGGAAAGACCTATCATTGTCTACTTGCTAGAGGACAAGCAAAAACCAAAACCCTAAGTAAGAAATGGATCCCCAAAGAGTACTTGGTCAACCCAATTATGAAACATTTCTATTGGGTACCAAAGTCAATTCTCAAGGATTAGAGGATTTAGGTTAAGTCAACCATATTGTTAAAATTTTAAATTTTTTAAATTTGGTTGACTTGAGACATTAAGGGGGAGTATTTTAGCCCAAGTAGAAATTCTTGATAAAATGGGCTAAATAGGATGTACCTTTAATACATCTCATATTGCTTTTATTTATGATTACATTTATTCATATGAGATGTTAGGATGATACAAATAACTCACTTATGCTTGTGGCATTTTGATGAGTTATTGGATGTATCATATTAGTGATAATAGAACAACTATGGAGAAAGCAAATGGTTAATTAATGGGCATCTTGCCCATAGATCATAGTTGGACATTTCAAATGATTTGAAAATATTTGTGTTTTATTTGTATGACCTAGGTTTGCAAAACACATGGTTTCAAAACTAGGAGGTAAGTTTGATACAAAGTTGGTTGTTTTCAAAGAATTTGAATTTTGGTCAGAAAGTCAAGCATATTTGAATTTTTCATGAAAATATATTTTTCTCTGTTAGAAAACATCATATGAAATATGTTTGCAAAATATCATAATTTATTGAATTTTGTGTAATTTTTTATCCATTTCTGAATTTCGGCTAAAAGGCTGAAATTTTTCAGACTGATATGTATTAGTCGGCTGGCCGAGAGGGCAGTCGACTGAACTTTCAGTGAATTGGCTATTCAAAGCCACCAATCGACTGGTAACTGACTCAGTCGACTGGCACTTGTAGTTTCTGATTTCTGGGGATTTTCAAAAACAAAAAGGGGTCTCTAATTGATACCAAAGGGTAATATTGCTCGGAGCAATCTTTTTGATGGTGTCAAAGGGGGAGAATTGAAAGGTTTAAGTTAGATTTTGACTTAATTATTTATGATTGTGCTAATATTGAAAATTATGTGTTAAGGCATAGGTTAAGGGGGAGAATACATGTTTATGCTTCTTAATCTTCTATGCTTTTAATTTTTAATTGTTATCTTTGTACCTAACTTAAATATATTGTCACACATCAAAAAGGGTGAGATTGTTGGTGCATTTGACTCAAGGATGATCAGGTAGATCATGGGTTTTAATGTGTGTGTCAATATGATTAAATTAAGTTTTCATGTTGATTTGATATGTGTGCTTGAGTCGTGCAGGACTTGGTGAATCACACATGGAGTAACAAAGTGAAGCATCCAAGGGACGAGAGCCAAGGTAGAGGATTTCAAGGGCAAGCCGGGGACGTAGACTTCAAAGGCATATGCGAAGGATGGTATGGAGGCAAGCCATAGGCTTGTGTGCACATCCGAGGGACGAGAGCCGAAGGAAGAGAACTTCAAGGGGCAAGCCAATAGAGTGGACTTCAAGGCATACACGAAGGATGGACTTCAGAGTGAGTTTGAGTGAACTTGTAAGCTGAGCAGTCGACTGCTAGCGCAGAGTGAAAACTCACAGAAAGATCAGTCGACTGTTCCAGGCACCAGTCGACTGGTCTGCTTTAAAATAGAGTCGTTGTCTGGCGATCAGCCGACTGGCCCTGGAGGCAGTCGACTGATGTCGAGGTTGGGTTGTTTGTTTAACAGCTCTCTCCACTATTAATTAATAATTAATGAAAATATGAATTAATTAATGAAAATATGAATTAATTAATAAGTTTATTAATTAAATCATAGATGGGAAGTGATTCTCTGGGCTAACACGAAAATTAACCTAAGCACCTAATTGTGATAGTTAGGTTAAAAAGAAACGTATTATGATTTATGGATTAATTAAGTATATGGTATATTTAGGATTTATCATAATCATGTTGAGTATCTTGTTTAGCTAAATTAGTATTTTTTATTAATAGCTAAACTATGTCCTTGATAAAGGACCTTGACTTTGGACTTGCACCATTGATCGTGGGAGGTTCTCTTCGTTTACAGACTTTTCTATTTTAAGGCGGATACTTTTCCTTTGTATTCTTGTAGTTTTTTTATTTTAAAATACATGACTTGTTATGTTTGAATAGGTCTGCTTGACCTTGTTCCTTGTTGTTGTTTATTTTATATCGCCTGTTGATACTTTCTTTGTTTGACCTTCGAATTTAATTGAAAATTCGTATTCGTATAGTCTCTCGTTGATTTTCTATTTTGTAAAGTATCGCGCGTACGCGAGTAGTTAAATGTTCATTAAACACCACTAGGATGGTTGGTATTAGAGACACTCTACCTAATAGTTTAGTTGCATATTCGTTGCTTTCTGGTTATTTTTTCAGATTTGATGTTTTTGTTGTTGCATCATTGTTATTCGTTTGTTTGTGCGTATTGGTATCATACACCATACCTGCACCGTTGCATACTGACGACTGTTGGGCTTCCATATAGTTAAGTCGTCGTCAGTCATCTAGTTGTTTTGCCACTCAACTGTTGAGTCAATCTATGGTCCGGAATAACCATGAGTTTTGATGTTTGGGCAAAGGGTTTAAGTTAGGTTTTTCCTTGTGATCTAATATGTGTAATTGAGTGTGCAGGATTGCAGGTTTACACATATGGACTTGGCTGAATGGCTTCAGTACGGTGAAGGGTTGCATGGAGACAAGCTTGAGGCTTGTGTGCAGCCAAGGGACCTTGGTATAGCAGGGATGATGAGTCGAGAGACGCGAACTTCGAGGTGTACGTGAAGGATGGCATGGAGACAAGTTGGAGGCTTGTGTGAATCCGAGGGACGAGGGCTGAAGATGAAGAGGGCGCGAAGACAACAGTCAAGGCTGCCGGTGAAGAGTCAGCTAAGTCATGAAGGGACGAGAGTCGAGGGAGGAGGACTCCAAGAGCAAGCCGGGAAGTGGACTTCAAGGGCACACGTGAAGGGTGGCATGGAGGCAAGCCAAGGAAAGGCTTGTGTGCGCATCCGAGGGACGATAGACGATGGAAGAAGACTTCAAGGGGCAAGCCAAAGGAGTGTACCTGAAAGCGCGCGTGGAGGAGGGTCGTGGAAGTGAGTAGGAGTGTGTTTGTAAGCTGGGCAGTCGATTGGGGATATAACAGTCGACTGCCAGCGAACTCAAAAACTCACAGAAGGTTTCTAACCCTGGACCAGTCGACTGCTCTGGGAGCAGTCGACTGGTGAGTAGCCAGAATTCGAACGTTGGGCTGTCAACGGTCAAATCTGAGTGGGGACAGTCGACTGCCCTGGGAGCAGTCGACTGCCAGTGTGAGTTACAGCTTAGAGTTCTATTTAAGAGAACCTGGTTTGGGCTGGGAACTCTTGACGAAACAAGCTTGGTTAAGGCTTGTTAGTAGTCTAAAGTGCTCAGAGGTGTACTCAAGGTTGTGGTGAGGTTTCTCCACCCACAAGGAGCTACACGAGCTAGACGGAGGGCATCCGGGGAGTGATCCGCCGAAGGATCAAGGGATCGTCCACCTCACGGACTGTCGTGGAGTAGGAGTCTTCATCTCCGAATCACGTAAATAGGTATTGTTAGCATTGTTTAGTTGTTAATTTTGTTTTTATTGTATTTCCGCTTGCGCAACTAACAACGTAGGTAGAAGAAATCCGAAAATTATTATTCACCCCCCCCTCTAGCAACCGACATCGATCTTACAAGTGATATCAGAGCGAAGGACTGCTCTTATTGGACTAACCGCCAAAGGAGCACAAGCTAGAGGAGAAAAACAATGGAAGACAAGTTGGGGGATGACATCTACACTCCACCTCCCTACAACCATGAAGATTTCGGATATTGGAGGACAAGGATAGAGACAAGGTTCGGAATGGAGTGGGACCTTAGGATTGCGCTTGAAGAGGCATTCGAAATTCCAAAGGATAAACACGGGAAGAAGCTTAGGCCTAGATATTGGAATCAAGAGCAACAAGATCAATCAAAGGCGAATGAAAAGGTAATTGGTATATTACTTAACATTTTGCCTACTAATATGTTAAGTGGTGTAGGGGAGTATCACAATGCATATGAGCTATGGAAAAAGATAGGAGAATTCCATATAAACCCTACACAAGTTCAAGAGCCCAAAGAGACAAGTCAAACGGTCCAAGAAGACAAAGAACAAGAAGAATTGTCAATTTCTTCAAGTGAAGTAGAAGAATTAAGTGAGAGATCATCAATCTCATCAAGGGAAGAGGAAGTATTAATCTCAAGAATTGAGGGGGAGGAGAGACCCTCATCCATGCAAAAGCAAGAAGAAGCTCCTACCTCCACCAAAGCAAGAGCAAAAGACCACATTATATGCTTTGGATGCAAAAGGGGCACTACAAGGACAAGTGTTCAAAGAGTAAGAAAAAGGAAGTAACCTCTAAACCCATCTCAATTCATTTAAATTCTAACATGGGTTGTAGGAATGTGGAAGCTCAAAAGAAAAGAAAGAAGATTTGATGCTTCACATGTGGAGAGCTAGGGCACTTTCACACAAAATGTCCAAGGAAAAAAGAGCTCAAGAAAATGGAGCAATTGAGAAGATGGGATAAGGAGGAAAGAAAGAAAAGAAGCTCACATTAAAGAGGAACTACAAGGGTAAGGGAGGTAATTCCTAACCTTAAGTTAAAATGTAATTCAAATTTAAGTTCCTCCACGCATATTAAAAATAGTGTCAATTATTCCTCTATGCATGCTAGAATCAATGAAAAATGCTTACTTGTGCCTAATTTTGGATTTAAATATCATGATAGGAATAGGAGTAACAAAGTAGATCAAAAATCTAGGAAAAGCATGCATCATGAAAAATCCAAGACCTTAGGACCTAAGGATCAAGGCATTAATCCCAAGAAGGGAAAACACATGCCTAGAAAGATGGGTAGGTCTAGAAATGTCCTAGGTGGACATGTAGATTCTAGGGTTAGAAATCTAGAAAAAGAAAATCAAGCTTTAAGGGAAGAGCTTGATAAATTGGAAAAGACCCTAGAAAGATTCACGGTTGGATCTAAGGGTTTAGATATGGTGATGGTAGTTTAAAACCCAACTATGATAGATCGGAGTTGGGATACCGGTCTAAGGTCTCCAATGCTAAGGAAAAGAAATATGCTAGGGAAGCATATAATTATGGTAAGAAAGAGAAGTCCAAAAATGAGAAGGGGTTATAATTCAAAAGAAAAGAAAATGACTTAACCAAAGACAAGGTGTCTAAGGTTAAGAGGGTTCATTTTGTAGGCCAAGAATCACCGGGGGCACACCGGTGTGGTCTAGTATGGATTGAGTCATCTAGGGAGGTGGCTAGGCTAAGAGCTCAAGGGGGAGCTCTAGGAGCCTTTGGGATCCATGGTAAATGGATCTCAAGAGGTTTTCTCCTAGGAAATTAGATGAAATGTGCCAAAGGGGTTGGAAGAATAGGGTAAGTATTAATCCTAGGGAATTGGCACATTAAAAAGGAATCTATGGAGAAAAGGATGAAAATAGGAGTATATTTGATAAAATTAAGGTTTAATGGGTAAATACCATATAATTCAGCGCTAGAAATGTATTATGGTTAGAAATGAGATGATATATCAAGGAAAGGCCTAAATTAGGACTTTTAGAAAAGGTTAAATAATACAATTTAGGAAAAGTTGAGTTTCGTGCCAATCTTGAGATTTAGAGTATATTTGTTTGGAAACATATTTTCCCCAAGTAGACATAGGTTCCACAAATCTCTCCACGAAATTTTAGATTTTTTGGAGATTTGTAAAATTAATTAGGCATTTCTGAAATTGGACTGAAAACCTGAAATTCAGGTATCAGTCGACTGGCTTATAGGCAGTCAACTGATCTCATCTAAGAAACATTCTGTTCGTTTTGCCAGTCGACTGCCCTGGGTTTAGATAGAAAAGGTATATTGAATGATAGGTTATGACCTTAAAATTAAAATTCTTATTTATGCTCCTTGAATAAAGTGTTACCTCATGATTTAATGGAATAAGACTTTATTGATATCTTGAAATCAAGGAAGATTGATAAGTTTTCCATATGCATCTAGGATTAAGAGATAAAATAAAAAAGGGGAAAGTTGAGGACAATTTCATATGTCAAAGTATAAAGGTAAGTCTTAGCAAACACATAGAATTATAGATAGATTTTAAAGTTGATACAAAATGATCATTTTTGAGGAAACTAGAGGTTGTACCAAAAGTCAAGCACATTTAATAATCTTCATGAAATCATATTTTTCTAAGATAGGGTATATCCTAGCAAATATGCTTGTAAATTATTAGATTTTTTCGGGTGTTGTTGAGTTATTTTTGGCACTAAGGATAAGGTTGCTTAGGGCAATCCGTTGATAGTGTCAAAGGGGGAAGAACTTGGTGTTATGAAGTTAAGTTGGGTAGAACTTGACTTGGTGTTATTGTGTTAAGTTGGGTAGAACTTAATCTTGGTAAATTGAAAATTGGGAGAAGGCATAGGTAAAGTGGGAAGTTACCTCTTGTTTGCATTAATTTTCATAGGAAGTTTTGGGTTTTGTGTCAAACTTGGGAATGGTGATAGATACATTGTTGAATGTATTTTTCCCAAGTAGGTATGGTTACCACAAATCTCTCCACAAAATTTGAGAATTTTTGGAGATTTGTGAAATTTTTGGCGCATTTCTGAATTTGGCCAGAAAAACTATAATTCTGATTTTCATAATATCAGTCGACTGCCCTGGGGGGCAGTCGAGTCGGTCAGGGCTGAGTTGTGTATCAGTAACTGGGAAGTGGTCCAAATGATGTAAAACAAGTGTATGGGAGGCTGGTACACATTGTTTATGATCATTAGGGATTAAAAGAACCAATGATTGGGATATTGTTGGGGTCTTTTTGATGTTAGGAAAAGGGGGAGAAGTGTTGGGTTTAATTTGGGAAACCAAACACGCCTTTGCAAGAAACCTTAGGTTTAGGGGAACTTAGATGAAAGGGGAGCATAGGTGCTCCATTCTTAGCGTAAGGGGAACCTTGGAGAGGTTCTTAAAAAGCCTTTGTAAGTCCAATGTAGAGGAGCTTTGGAGAAGCTTTAAAAATCTTATTTTGGTGAAAATCCTAAGTCTTGGGAAGATTAGGTGTGGGATGCCTTGGGATAGGATCCTTGTTTGCATTGCATATGCATTAGCGGTGTAAGTCCAAGATGGAGTTTTGGCAACGTAAGTCCAGTTGTTTGTTAGCATTGTGATTGCTATTTATTACTATTTATTTTCCCTAACTTAAATATATTGCCAAATAACAAAAAAAGGGAGATTGTTGAGGTAATCTATGGTCCGGAGTGACCATGAGTTTTGATGTTTGGGTAAAGGGTTTAAGTTAGGTTTTCCCTTGTGATCTAATATGTGTAATTGAGTGTGCAGGATTGCAGGTTTACATATATTGACCTGGCTAGACGGCTTCGGTACGGTGAAGGATTGCATGGAGACAGGCTGGAGGCTTGTGTGCACCCGAGGGACCTTGGTATAGCAGGGATGATGAGCCGAGAGACGCGGACTTTGAGATGTACGTGAAGGATGGCATAGAGACAAGCTGGAGGCTTGTGTGCATCAGAGGGACGAGGGCCAAAGATGAAGAGGGCGCGAAGACAACAGTCAAGGCTGCTGGTGAAGAGTCAGCTAAGTCATGAAGGGACGAGAGTCGAGGGAGGAGGACTCCAAGGGCAAGCCGGGAAGTGGACTTCAAGGGCACACGTGAAGGGTGGCATGGAGGCAAGTCAAGGAAAGGCTTGTGTGCGCATCCGAGGGACGATAGACGATGGAAGAAGACTTCAAGGGGCAAGCCAAGGGAGTGTACCTGAAGGCGCGCGTGGAGGAGGGTCGTGGAAGTGAGTAGGAGTGTGTTTGTAAGCGGGGCAGTCGATTGGGGATATAACAGTCAACTGCCAACGAACACAAAAACTCACAGAAGGTTTCTAACCCTGGACCAGTCGACTGCTCTGGGAGCAGTCGACTGGTGAGTAGCCAGAATTCGAACGTTGGGCTGTCAACGGTCGAATCTGAGTGGGGGCAGTCAACTGCCCTGGGAGCAGTCGACTGCCAGTGTGAGTTACAGCTTAGAGTTCTATTTAAGAGAACCCGGTTTGGGCTGGGAACTCTTGACGAAACAAACTTGGTTAAGGCTTGTTAGTAGTCTAAAGTGCTCAGATGTGTACTCAAGGTTGTGGTGAGGTTTCTCCACCCACAAGGAGCTACGCGAGCTAGACGGAGGGGAGTGATCCGCCGAAGGATCAAGGGATCGTCCACTTCACGGACTGTCGTGGAGTAAGAGTCTTCATCTCCGAACCACGTAAATAGGTATTGTTAGCATTGTTTAGTTGTTAGTTTTGTTTCTATTGTATTTTCGCTTGCGCAACTAACAACGTAGGTAGAAGAAAGCCAAAAATTGCTATTCACCCCCCTCTAGCAACCGACATCGATCTTACATCAACCACTTGTTGTGGTAGTTGCAAGAGTGGGAGCAACCGTCCTATTACGCCACACTCGACCACTCATGTACAATGGATGTTGGAGTTGTAGGCAAGCAGTTGACACCCTCACCGTTGTTTTCGAAAGATATTAGAGTTGTTGGTGGCACCCCCTATATATCGGGGTTTTTGGAGTAGTTGGCTCCCCAGCATCCTGTCCACTCAACCACATCTATCAGTGGTATTCGTTGGAGTACGTACAGTTGTCACAGCCCTACCCACTCGGTCACACAGATGTGATGTGTTGGCGGCTTGACTGGCGTCAAGGGTGACAATGTCATTGCATCTATTGCATTTATACATTTTTTTGTGTTTGTTGCATTTATATAAGCTATGGTTGCTGAATTTGGTTGACATGCATGTTTGTTTGATACTATGCTATGTCATATGTTTTCATGTTGTTTTATACATGTTTTGAGTTCCTCTATTTTCCTAGACACTGTACACCATTGTATTCTGTTGTTTCATATATCCTTTGATGTCATGTAGTTGTCTACTCATATACTCGCATAGTCCGCCCGGACTCACCACCCCTGCCTCCTATTTTTATTTCTGGTAGCAGGTAGATGTACTACTTAGAGCCAGGAGAAGATCCAGTTGTCAGTCCCATAGTATTGAGTCGGTTTGGAGATTATGTTCTTTCCATTTTTATCTACTAGTCTAGTATTTATTTTTATTTATATGGTATCGTCTTAGTAGATTTTTATTTTATATCTTGTTGGTCTGGTTTGCTCGTTTCTTTTGGTATTCGGACTCTCTGCTACTTTAAATTTGCTTAAAGATATTAATTACATGGTTGTGGATTTACTTACTATTGTGATGTCAGCCGTGTGTGACTGAGCTATATTTATGTGGAGTGTTATGTATATTTGTCCTAACTTGTCCGTCGTGCATGGGAGATGCTGCCCGATTTTCGAACAAACATGAGCCTCTGGGGGCGTGACAATTTTTCATGGATGGAAGAGGAGATCTCTGCACGATCCGACTGAGCCTCGTCCTCCCTCGGTCGAAAAAGGGATCAGGGGAAGTAGGCACTTGCGCTAGGATGAGCGTCTTCTCCCAACTGAACAAGCACCGCTCCAGCTGAGTCAACGAGTATGCAACGGCCGGGATGCCACTCAGTTGTTGTTGGGCTAGCTTCTGGGCGTTGGCCGTGACCAGCAGCTCGAAAGCCTCCAGACAGATGGTGATGGTCATTTTGTTAGAGTCACCCATTTTTCGTCTTCCGATCAAGCGAAGAATTCCCACAGACGACACCAAATTTGATTCTGTCGACAAGCAAAAAGGGGGCCACCCGATGATCACAGGCTCGAGTGTTGACCGAAGGCTGACCACTAGGTCATCGACCGGATGCTCGGATAGACCACTAACGAGGATCCCTTCAATGGAGGGGGCACCGAGACCAGTTGAGCGGATCTCTAACAAAGGCACTCCGGCGACTCTCTTGAGACTCTGGTAAGTAGAGGGCGAGAATACTGTTGAAGGATCCCTTTCCTTTCTCGTAAGGAGCATTTATATAGGTGAGATAGCTGACAAAAATTGTTCTAGGTAGGCTGGAGAATTTAATGTGAATCTAGCGGCAGGCTTTTGCTAGCCGATAAAAGGGGGGTTGAGCCTGTCATCGTACCACCTAGCCTCCTGACGTAGTGGTACGACCAACCACTTATCATAACTGCTTGTCATTTCAGTGGGTCTACGCTGCTTTATTGTCACCTAACTGTGCTCTAGCATATGGACGCCCACCTTCCATAATTGCTTGTCACCTCAGTGGGCCCCTGCCGCCCCGCTGTCCTGTAACGAGATCTACCGAACATCCTTCCTACTTGAGGAGTGCCTCACCGATATCCTTTGTGACTTGAGTGAGTTCTCTCTCGGTCGACCGAATGAACAGGACCAGCCAACCGGCCGCTAACGGTCTTGCCGATCGGCCGCTAACGGTCCTGCCGACCGACATATGACGGCCCGACACCTTTCTCGCGCCCCGTCCCTAAACCCTACAATCCGAACACAGCCCGGGCGTCCACCCACCCTAGGCCCAAGCCGCCCTCCTATTACCTTTCAACGGTCGACCAGTGATTGCCTTGGTTGTTGGCTGGCTGGCTGGCTTGGCTTGTGGGTCCTACTGGGGTCAGGTCCTCCCAAGGGCCCTGTTCGAGCAGGCCCAACTCCCCGTCCAATTAACATCCGCTAGGATCACCCCGGATCATTCATCTTTATTCTTTATACTCAAAATTTATTAACTTATTTTTTTCATTTTTTTATAAAATCTGCTCATTAATAGTGTTCAATGAATTGAACGTGGTTAATGTGTTGGTATTATGACACCCACTAATTGTTATGTGTTGTATTTTCCCCTCTTTTATTTTTCTTTTTCTTCTCCTCCCATGGTGTTCTCCAATGCGTGTGAACCTATCATCACAACCTGTTCTCTCCGTTGTTACGCACACCCTCTACGCATCACCGGCAAACTCTTTTCTTCTCCCTATTTCATCCCTTCGTTTTCATCTCAGAACCGCAACCGCAACCGCATTAGCAGTAAACCCATTTCTCCTCCTCCTTCCTCTCCTCCACTATCGAGCAGCGGCATCCCTTTGGTTGCCTTTCTTCTCCTCCAGCAACCACGAGCAACAACCCTAACTATGTTGGAATCTCCCGGCACCAAAACATAAAACGCAGCGGAAACAAGATCCCTCGAGCGATCCATGCGAAAGAAAACTCGTACGAAGTTCATCTATCTAATAGATCTATCTATAGTGTATACCTTTGGAGCGTGCCCTTCGCTTATCCCGCTTGTCCAAGATGCGCCGAATCTCTTGCACGTTCAAGTGTTCGTGCCTCTATTCGTATCCACACGGACACGATCTCTCAACTTCGGGAAGAACTACCTTAGTTATGCTAGCAACTTGAGGTAGTTCACAAGACCACCAAGAACCCCAAAGGGGTTTCGGCCAAGAGGGAGAAGAGGAAGAAGAGAGGAAGGGAAGAAGGGAAAGCTCACACACTTATCATTCAAAATGACTAGACTCTCTTTTATATTCATCCCATGAATATGAAGAGTCTTTTATCTCTTTGACTTCCCTTCATTAAAGCCAACAAATAACACATCTTTTCATGTGACTCTTCACCTTCTCTTCATCCAATGAAGAGAGACTTTTCTCTTTCCTTCATTAAACACTTTAATGAATTTTCCCATGCAATTCCGACCGGGCCTCTCGGGCTTCCGACCAGGTCTCCCGACCAAGTCTGCCGAGCAAGTTGCCGAGCTTCCGACCTAGTCTGCCGAGCTCCCGACCCAGTCTGTCGAGCGCCGAGCTCCTGACCAAGTCCCTGAGCTCCTGACCCGAGCTCCCGAACTAGTCTCCCGAGTTCCCAACTCGAGCTCTCGATCAGATCTCCCGATCAGATCTCCCGAATTCCCAACTCGGGCTCCCGATTAGACTTCCCGAGTTCCCAACTCGGGCTCCCACTCAGATTTCCCGAAGCATCATGTCCTTAGTGTGTGACCCAATAGGTTCTCGTGACGTTGGCAATGCGCCTAAACACCTTAGACACATAAGTAATAAGCGACATCTAGCAATGCATCATTGCTACCCAAGTAACAAGAAAAGTCGAGATCCGACTAAACCTCCGTAACTATGATAATGTATGACCTTGTCCTTCTATCCTTGATATCTAGATTGACCAATGAGGCATAGACCGAGTCATCCTCGATCAATCTTTGTATTTCTTGATCCCCGAGTAGACTCACTCAAACAAATGAGCTCAATATCGCATATTGACTCATTTAAGCATGGTCATGCGTTTCAGTAGTCCTACTCGATCAAGGGGCCCACAGATATCACTCCCGTCATATGGGAGGGATAGATCCCATCTACATCACTCACATCCCTCCGTATAATTCATTACATACCCAGTGATCGCCTTTATAGTCCACCCTGTTACGAGTGACCTACATGCTAGTCTCCATGCATTAATATTGTCCCTGAATATTAATGCTTGACTAGGAATAATTTAGTGTAGTATTCTCTACATTATCTCACTATCGATTCAACCAATCGATATAATATAGATAAGAACCTACTACACAAAGACATTATTATACTTAGTTATTTGGCACAAAAATACAGTAAGTATAATAACCAAACATACCTTTAATAATGATAGAATATGATACATAAAGTCCTTAGTGAATCATCACATAATTGACTCTAGGGCTTCTACTAACAAGCTACACTATCTTTCTTCCCCCACCAACATCAGCATGTTACTGCCTTTTGTCTTCTACAAAATCTGAAAAGGTCCAATGAATTTGGAAGTCAACTTCCCTTTCAACCCAAATCCTTTAACTTCATTTATAGGTGAAATACTGAGAAATATATAATCAGTCACTGTGAATAATGACAACAAAGATAGCAAATCAAGATATTCAAAAATTAATTTTAATTACCGATGATTTAACATGTTTGAATTGCAATCCAAATCATATTTATCTTTATTTCTATATTTGTTATTACCATAGTTATTATAATATGTTATCATATTTATCAAAATATTTTTCTATATATAATTAATCAATAAATGAAGAAATTATTTTTTCTTTATTTTTCTATATTCTTTTCTTTTTATGTCTATGTTTTTGTGTTCTCTATTTCAACATGACATTAGAGTCATCATCCTTCGCATATATTTCTTTTTTCTTTTTCCTTAAAAAAAAAGATGATGGTCGACCCTTCAACTAGATTTTCTCCTCATTGATGGATTCCTCGGCCTCTTCTCCTTTTCGAAAGTATCTGTTGCTACCAACAACAATCTTCTTCTTTCTTGATCCATCAAAATTAGTAGCAATCCTCTCCTCTCTCTAAGGCCCTATTATTTTTTACTTTTTTTTCTTAGCAGTCCTATTTCTTTTCTTTTGCCTCAACACCGCCACCTCTTGGAATAGCCTTTTCTTTCTACATTATTTCCATCTTATTTGTAACCCTTTTTATTTTTCTACAATATATCTCGTCATTTTTTGTCTCCACTTTCACCTTTCTTATGTGCTTTTCTTTAAAAACAAAAAAAAGTTGGTTGTCGCCTCCTCCTTTCTCGTCCACCTACAAATGTAACCTTCTCCTTCCTCATCATTCTCTCTCTTTTCTTTTCCTTTTTATTCTCCTTTTTCATTTCAGTTTATATAAAAATCTTCTACTAAAAAATTTCTTCCTCTTAATCTTTTCTCCCAAACTTAGCAACAAGTTGCTCCGAAGCTCCCCTCTCTTCCTGCCCTCTTTTCTTCTCCTTATTCTCTTTCTCTTTCTCCTCTCCTCTTCCACAATAGAAGTTGTGTTATAGTTGTCTTATCTCCATGAGTATTGTCTCTTTTTAGTCATTTTCTAGTTGCTCAATAGCAAGCTTTTTCTAAGTTTTGTTTAGTATACAATAGAAAATTTTCTTTCTCTACTCCAGTATATTCTGTTAGGATCTGGGATGGCTAGAGAGGAGGGTGTGAATAGCCGCCCACTAAAAACTCTGGCTTCTTTTCTTTCTGCACTTAGGTTAGTAACAGAAATACAAAACAGACAGAAAGAAGAGGAACAAAGACACAAACGTTTACAAGATTCGGGGATAACTTGCCCCTATTCCTTGGCGTGCCCGTGAGGTGGGCGATCCCTTGATCTTTGGCAGATCAGATCCCGGAGTGAATCCAGCTAATAACTTCTCCTTCTCGGTGGAGTAACCTCTCCACAAGCGTCTCAGAAGAATATAAGTTAAGCACAGGAGACTGGAGAAGCTTACACAATGGATGAAGCAAAAAGATTAGGCAAGAAGAAACAATGCAAAGAGCACAACAACACCACAGCAAAACCCACAGCAACCCTTTGCTTCGTTCTCTGTTCTTGTTGTCTCGTCCCATTCTTTGCTTCGCCAACCTCTTCTTCTTAATCTTCCTTCTGCACACATACAGGCGTCACCCACTGACCTCTTCTGAGCCCTCAGTACACTGAAGTCCTCTTCAGCTGAAGCTTCAGGTCAGTCGTCACCCACTGACCCCATCTGAGCTCTCAGCCTACCTCTGTTAGGATCGATCCGGTTGCTAGAGGAGGGGTGAATAGCAATTTTTCGGTTCTTCCCTACAAGATTGTTAGCGCGCAAGCGGAATATACAATAAAACACAAACTAACATTAAAGAAACAATGCTAACAAACCGGTTTTACTTGGTATCCACCTCGGAGGGTGACTAATCCAAGAATCCGTCGATGGATCACTCCCCGGATAACCTCCGGCTAGCTCTTGTCGCTCCTTGTGGGTGGAGAAACCTCGCCACAAACTTGGACAACACTCTGAGCATCAAAGACTACTAACAAGTCTTAACCAAGCTTGTTTCGTCAAGAATCTCAGCCACCACGAAGTCCTCTTTAAATAGGACTCGGGCTAAAACCCTCGCCACCAGTCGACTGCTCCTAGGGCAGTCGACTGGTGCCATTGAAATTTGACCATTGCAACCCCAACGTTTGAATTCTCAGCCAACTCATCAACCACCTACCAGTCGACTGCTCCCAGGGCAGTCGACTGGTCTAGAGCTGAAACCCTTCTGTGAATTTCATCAGTCGACTGCCCCCAGGTCAGTCGACTGGTCTACTCACACACCTAAGGTTACCCTTCCCGAGTACATTCCATCCCGCACTCGAACCCTAGGATTTCCCGAGTACAATCACACAACACTCATACTCTCACGACTCAACTGACTCCTCATCAGCAGCCTCGACTATTGCCTTCACGCTCTCTTCATCTTCGGCTCCCATCCCTCGGATGCACACAAGCCTCCAGCTTGCCTCCATGTCATCCTTCACTCATGCCTCGAAGTATGCGCCCCTCAGCTCATCGTCCCTGCTCTCTAAGATCCCTCGGGTGCACACAAGCCTCCATCTTGTCTCCATGCCACCCTTCACCGTACCGAGGTCATCCAGTCAAGTCAATATGTGTACCTGCACAACCTGCACACTCAACATACACATATTAGAACACAAGGGAAACCAAACTTAAACCCTTTGCCCAAACATCAAAACACTTGGTCACTCCGGATCACAGATTGCCTCAACAACCTCCTCAGCTAAAGCTTCAGGTCGTCAGGTGCCGTTGAAACCTGCAAATGTATATCAAACAAAAAGACAACAGAGAAAGTCACCCTTGACCCTTCTCCTTGCTCCTTCAAAGCTCTGTATCATCTTTGTATCATCTGCACACTTACATATTTGTTAGCGAAGCAAATCAGAAATCTGACAATCATTTGAATTAAAGTTCTGAGGCGCTGATCGGTCACCCTGACCGATCAGACTCCATTCTGATCGATCCAGTGAAGTTCTGATCGGTCTCACTGATCGATCAGAGATCAGGGATCGGTCACCAGACCGATCACAAACCTTACTGGAAGTTCAGGGTTTAGAGGGTCATGACCCCTGATCGGTCTCACTGCCTGATCAACCATGGCCTGATCGGTCCAGCTGACCGATCGGCATAAAGCCTGACCGATCAGGCTCTCTCCTGATCGGTCCCTGCTGGTGCTGATCGGTCACATTGACCAATTAGAAATTCCTCTGATCTTTCTGTGAACATTCTGATCGTTTTCTGATCGGTCACCAGACCGTTCAGAAGGCCTTCTGATTCTTCAGAAGCTTTCTAGACCGGTCAACAGTCCGATCAGACATCCTGGATCGATCCTATGACCGATCTACTATCAACAGAATTCGTGCCAACTCCCTGATCGGACTTCAGACCGATCCAGCCAATCATTTCGACCCTAAGTCCAGAGAACATGCTCCCTTGCCTTCTCTGACTCAGTCTGGTCCCAGAGAATGAGCTACCGAGTCCTCTCCGACTTATCCCGGTCCAGAGAATGAGCTATCTAGCCCTCTCTGACCAGTATACTTAATGCTCAGTCCCCCGGACCAAGACTTCATGCCCAGCTTCACTCACCGGGACTTAGTCCAACATAGCTTCACTCACTAGGACCCAGCTTCACTCACCAGGATTTACTTCACTTAGCTTCACTCACTAGGATTTCCTTCACCTAGCTTCCCTTGCTAGGACCCGACTTCACTCACCAGGATTTACTTCACCTAGCTTCACTCACTAGGATTTCCTTCACCTAGCTTCCCTTACTAGGACCCGGCTTCACTCACTAGGACTTTTTCGCAGCTTCACTCATCAAGACTTCGTGCCCAGCTTCACTCACCAGGACTTCGTGTCCAGCTTCACTCACCAGGACTTTTGATCCAAACTTAACTATCCGTTCTCAATTCTCACTCAACCGAACTTAAATTGGTGTCAATATCAAAACAATAATCAGGTCAGACTGCATCAACATATTTAACCACCAAAATGCAGCCTTCTTTCTTTGCTGCACTTTTTCCAGCGACAGATCAGATTCCAGCTTTCAAACAACAGCTCCTCATCTCCTTCTAGTTGTTGTCTTATCAAAGGCAAAGTTCAACGGATCTGTCGTATCGTTGAACGCACTTGTGGTCTTTGCTCTAGAAGATTTAATTAGTCATTGACAACCAAACTCAACTTTCAATATGTCTCGTTAAGTTTGTTGGGGGTATTAACTTCAAAGATAGTAATTCATGAGATTTAGAAATTGATTTCAATTACTAATGATTTATCATGTTTGGATTTAGGAGAGTAAATGAACCAAGCGTTCATAAACAGATTTAGTGTTCGACTTGGTAAGAGATTGTTTATATTCGTTCGATACACACAAAATTAATTAAATGAACAAGCTTAAACAACTCGTTAAACTAAACAAACAAGTTTCAACACATGTGCTTAGCTCGTTAATGTTCGTGAGCATATATGTTCGTGAATAACATTCGTGAACAACCTTAGTGAATAATATTTATTAATAAATTTTTTTTACCAATATACTATATAAAAAAATAAAAAATGTAAATAAGTTTTTATAATCAAGCTTGATAACCAAAAAAACATGCTTAAAAGGTAAAAATTTCAAACAACCAACAAGCTTGAATTTAGAGCTCAATAACATTTAAATGAGCCAAGCTTGAACCAAGCTCAACCTCAAAAAAAATGAACCAAGCCAAGCTTGAACACTCATTTCAATTGCTTGGCTCATTTTGGGCTCGACTTGGCTTGACTCAGTTACCTTATTAAATAAGCTTAAACTGTCACGCCCCCAGAGGCCCGGGCTTGCTCGAAAATCGGACAGCACCTCCCCTGTACGGTGGACAATCTGAAACTCATACATACATCTCAACACATATAATATAGCTCAGCCACACTCGGCTGGCATTCACACCAACACAACCACGCAGTTAAATAATATCACTAACAAACAGTAAACATAATAAATATAATCTCTATAGTTAAGCGCAGCAAACCGAAATCCAGCGGAAATAAATAAGTACATGTTCGAAGGAAAAAACCATATACCAACCAAAACGATAATAAATTCAAAAACAACAATAATGCTATAAAACGACTACGAGTGTACGAAAACCAATAAAACTAATACTCAAACTGAAAGACTGGCAGCTGGATCCTCTCCTGGCGGCACGAGACACAGCTATCGACTACCTGAAACAAAAAGGAGAACAAGGGGTGGTGAGTTCCGGGTGGAACTCTGCGGGTTTAAGAACAGATAAATGCATGGTATATAAAAAGGATAAAGCAAGCATAAAGAATCAAAAGGATATACAGTCTCCAGAAATAAAAACATAAGGAAAATGCATCTATACAAATAAAACATACCTGAAAACCATGTAACACATAGGGGCAAGATCAGAAATCCCCCTACTACCTCAATAAACTGCTAATACTGCTGAATAGATCAAATCATATAATAAATGCAAATCATATCCGTATATGCATGTCAGTCAAGTGCAACAATCATAGCTCAATCAAATGCAGCAATCACAAACAAATGCAAATGCATAATATGCACATGATGTCATGACCTGCACTGTACACACACCAACCACCATTAGGTTGAGTGGACAAGATACAAGCGCCAAATACCTGGGGCTATGCAAATACACCACGACAACCGTGGCCCTGATATGAAAAGCCAAAATACCTGGGGCTTAAAATCCCAAAATACCTGTGGGAACTCCAAATACCTGGGGAGTATCAACTGTTTGCACACAACTCCGACCAAGCGTGGCACAACAGGAAAATATACCCGACGACCCGTCTCAACCACCAAGGAGCCCGCGATCGTCGGCCTGAATGCTATGATGCATGTCACTAATATCCACCTCCTCAATTAAATCCAAAACCATGCGAAAACAGAAAACACCAATAACACCAAAATAAGGAAACACACGAAAAACACAATCAGCACTAAAGTATATAAACATGCACTAATCTACTGGGTAGGATTATCTAATGTCAATTAAACCCTAGATAGGTCAAATGATTATTCTATAGTACACGCGGTACTCTTAGATCAGAAGTCAAGTGATGAGACTGTATAACTGAACAATTTGGATTACTACTCAAAGGTCAAGCACAGAATAAGTATCAAGCAGGAAAACAAGGTAAATAGATTTAAGGTAAAGCAACCTACTTAGATAAACGAATAACCATGCATTTAAGGTAAAAGAACTATAGAACCAAAGGAGAAGTACCCGCTTTCAAATGTGAAGTCCGTATCAGTTGAGAACTCCTATCTCGTATCAAAACCTGTCATGATTAAAGTAAATCAACACAAACCTTTTATAGATCGAATGAAGAAATCCAAACCCTAACTCATCCCCCACTATTCTATATCAACCCAACAGCAACCTAATGCATAACCATGACCTCACGGCAAATGAAAAACAGCGAGAGATCTCTAGCAATTTAACACATGTTTCAGTCATAGTATCAATCGGTAGATACAACCCCATATGGGACAATTCCCATGAGCTTTCGACAGGAAACTTAGAACAACACACTAATCTACGCAAAAACAACCTCCTTACCCCCATCCCAACTCAAACACCTCAGCTCAATACTTCTTACCAATCCAAGACAACAATCGGAGCTACTACACACAACTCAAAAGGAACAAAATCTACCAACTGAGTTTGCCGTAGAACTCCAACAAATCCAATACATCTACATCTACAAATAATCCAACATCGATCCTAAACCAAATAACACATACCTGAATTGGCGTCGGCGCTCCCTTACTTTGGAATCCGGCAGGTCAACCACCAACCTAGGAGGTACGGCGAGGAACGTGTCCACCTCAAACTCAGGTCCTCTGTTCTGCTCAGAGCCCCTTCCTCCCTGACGTTGGCTGCGACTGACGCACGATGGTGAGCAAGGAGAAAGGTAACCGACGACTACTGTAAACCACGAAGGAAAGCCGGCGATAGAGCTTGCGCTTGCGACGATCAGGAGCAAGAGGAGAGGACCTCGCGTGCGTTACTAGGGCTCGGAGATGGCGCTCTCGTGACTTGCTCCGCGTGCTCGAAGAGAGGAAGAAAAGAGAGTCGCCGGTGAGTTGCGGCGGAGGAAGAAGAGAAGAGGGGGTTCGGCGAGAGAGGCTAGGGCACGGGCGAAAAGGCTCGGGCTAAGGGATTTAGGCTTAATGAAAAATATATATATATATATATATATATATATATATATATATATATATATATAAAAGATAATTCCGAAAATAAATCTTTTCCTTAAATAATTCATAACTAACCAATTTTACACCCAATTAATCTCACAACTATTTCTAAAAATTCCAACAAATTATTCCAAATTATCTATATGATTATGTCTAACTTTAGCCTCCTATTTATGACGATTGTATATAAATTTTTATATATTTCTATATATATATTATATTATTTTATTTTATAAATTTATTTATTATTATTATTTTTTTTTTTACCGTATTTTACATAAACACCATAAAATTTAGCTCATTTACAATCCTATTTGGATTGCAATTCAAATCATATTTATCATTATTTTTATATTTGTTATTATGATAGTTATCATAATATATTACCATATTTATCACAATATTTTTCCATATATAATTAATCAATAAAAGAAGAAATTGTCGTCCCTTAATTTATCTTTCTATTCTTTATTTCCTATGTTTATGTGCTTTTATGTTCTCTTTACCATATTCATCATCTATAGTCTACATAACTTTTCTTTCGATTCTGAGCAATCAACAGTCTTTGTCTAATAATCCGTATTAGCTCAGTATCTTGTTGAATGATCTGCGAGACTAAGAATTGATGTTCGCCAACCTCATCTCATAAAATAGAAGATCTACATGTTATGTCATAGAGTGCCTCAAAAAGTATCATCTGAATAGCAGAGTAGTAACTATTATTATAAGCAAACTCGATCCAATGTAGATGATCCTCCCAACTATTATGAAAATCTAATACACAAGCACGCGAAAGATCCTCCAGAGTTTGGATAGTATGCTGTGAATGTCCATCAATCTGAGAATGAAAAGCAATGCCAAAACACAATTTAATACCCAATGCTTTCTGAAAACTCTATCAGAATATAAAAGTAAAACGTAAATCTCGATCAAAAATAATATTGAGGGAAATATCATGGAGTTTAATAATCTCCCTGTAATATAATAGGGAAGTTAAGAATTAAAGAGAAGAAAGACGGTAAAAATGATTAAAGTGAAATACCAAAGAGGATAAAATAAAATCCTAAAAGTGAAAATTCTAAGCCTGGCCTAATACCAAGTACCTGATCCTACACATGAGTTATGTGATGGTGTGATGTAGCCCATGGTTAGTCTTGATTTGTGCGACGTCGCCTTATTGTCGTAGTCCACCGATGTGGGCTTTTAAAAAAAGATTAACAATATTGGGTAACGTCGGATCTCGAGCGATCGGTCTAACTCATCGACCGTCAGGGTAAATCGGAAAGCGCCCATTTGGAGGAAAAATTCCTGCAAAATATGTCGTAGCTGGGGCTTGAATCACGAATACTTGAGATGATAACTAGTCACTCTTCCGCTGCATCATAGACTAATGTGGACTTTTAGCTCATATGTTAGATAACATATGACATTGATTTATCAAATTGAGACTATTGAACATATATACATGCTGATACTCACATGATTTATGATCTTAATCTATGATTGAGATTATACTATTGATGACCTATATATCTGTATATACATGTAACTCTAAATTGAGAACATAATAAGAACTTAAAGTTGCAATGAGAGGTTATGATCTACTCTATTTTTTTTGACTTCTTAAACAAGATTAAATTCATGCACATCAATGTTGATTATTCACTTAGCTATTTAGCTTATTGTCTGCTTTTTTGACCTCCAATTTTGCAAACATCGACATCATTTTGATATTATTATTAGTTTCAATTTATACATAGAGTTGCTCAGAGATCTCAACCTACTAATTCCTAGTTTGACGTATTTTGGTTTTCGTTGTATTCACATTTTATTTCACTTACTATTTTATTTGTGCACTTTTCATTGTATAAAAAGAAAATGTTAAAAATAAATAAAGTTGAGAAATTTCTTGATAAGAATGCTCCTATAGTGTGTATGTCTCTTTTATTATATTATCATGGAGTAGAGTATCGAGAATTATATCCCTAGAGCGTGACAATAATACTCACATGTTAACACCAATGTACGCTCTTATAAAAAAATGTAAATACATGTGTGTAAAATTTTGAACATCTATTCATTTAGATACATATGTATAGAATTTTGAACATATATTCCAGCTTGACAGTCTATTAGACATGATAAGATGTTCAAAATTAACATTATACATCTCTTTTTGTTACTGACATACAAATATTTACCTATAAAAAATAACCTAAAACAGATCTAAGTCATTTTCCTTTCTAATAAAAAATTAAACAAAGCCTAATCAACCCTTAATCATCCGTTATTTTTTATTTTCTTGCTCATGGTGAATGCTTAAGCATTTAAAAAAAAGGAATTAAATTTAAAATTCATTTGACCCCATTGAACTAATAAAAAATGATTGTTTTGGCTTCTTAACTTAGAAGGAAATAGAAAAAAAATAATTTAATTTAATTTATATTTTCTATTTTGTTTTTGCATATATTAGACAAAAAATCATGAAAATAAAATTTACACATGTTATAGCTACAAAGTATTTCCCTCTCTTCAATTCCCTGTAAATAAATAAAATAAAATAAAAAATACTATTAAATTTTCTTTTCTTTTTTTTTCTTTTAATTTATTTAAAAATATGCGACAGTATGGGGAAAAAAGGATCTTAATTCAGTCAATTTGAAAAGACTAACTAAAAAGTCTTATTTATTAGAGAAAATAACAAAAAAATAAAAATAAATAAAAAGTAAAATGAAACAATTTTTTTTCTTTGTTCTATTTTCACGTAAAATTAGATGGAATAGGCGAAAATAAAACTTGCGTTTCATAAACATAAATAGATATAGAAAAATTTCTTCTTGTTTCTAATATTCCTATAAATTGAGGAGTTAGTATATTCATTTAACTGATTCTCTAATTAGCTTGCCTTAAACATTTAATTTAATCATTTTCAAAGTACAATGACAATTATTCCGACAGAGTAAAACAAATGAAATATTATATATAAAAAAAATTTACACGTCTCAAAACCACAAAGTAAATAAATGTAAAAAAAAAATCCCTTTTCATTTATTTATCGTGTTTGCTCCAAGCTTGGAGCAGTTGAGTGCGGTCTCTTTAAGCTCCACACCTCTCAACGGCCATTGGATTGGATAGTAAAGTGCTCTTCACAGTACGAAGATCCCAACGCATAATTTAATCGTTTATTCCTTGTCAAACATCAATTTAATCTTGCTTAATTTCACCTTTAATTCCATCTGCCTCCGAAAGATTTCATGGCGACAAGACAAACTTTTGAATTAGCCTGTGGTTTCGTTTAGTGGCGGCCTCAAGCTCCACCAAGGGCCAATGGCGGCCCACCTCCCACCTTTTCCTTCCCTCAAGGGAAAGGAGGAGGGATAGAATATTGAGCCACCGTCCTGGGAAGATCTCCATTCCTCTCTCTTCTCCTTCCTTCAGAGAGAGAGAGAGAGAGAGAGAGAGGGAGAAGGGCTCATCTTTGTTTCCGAGTCCTGTTCTTCTCTGCGATGTGTCGTCCTCTTCCTCCCTGTTCTTCTTGATTTCTGTAATTAATCGGAGGGGGAAAAAAAAAGAAACTTAGGAAGTGTTCAAAGTTTCGATCTTTTGAAAGAGGAAGAGGAGGAAAGGTCTCGTCTTTGCATCTGAATCTCATCGTCTTCGTCCTGGTCTTCTTGATTTCTGTAACTAATGGAAGAAGAGATCTTCGGAGGTATCTAAAGTTTCGATCTTGTCGCTATTTGGAGATTTTGGGCCGACTCGAGATCCAATGGCGAGGGCTGTGATTTGAGTCCATTGCTTTGTTCGGCCAATTCATGGTTTTGTTTTCTTTTTTCAAGTACTCGATTCCTGCAGCAGATCGTTGACTTGTCGGTGCTTTGATCGGTAGATTTGGGCTGTATTCTGGTCCAAGGTTGGATTTTTAAGCCGGGGTTGACCAATTAATGGCGGCGCCGTGGATGGAGGTCCTCCCGTCCGCGATGGCGGCCGCACCGTGCTACCCCAACTCGAGCTTGTTCCTCGGCGGAAGGCTTGCGGCGACGTAGGCGCCGGGAGGTGGACGCGGGAGCAGAACAAGAACTTCGAGGACGCGCTGGCCAAGTTCGACGGCGACGCCCCCGACCGGTGGGAGAAGGTGGCGGCCTGCATCCCCGGGAAGACCGTGGCCGACGTGGTGAGCCACTACGTTCACCTCCTCGACGACGTGAAGGAGATCGAAGCCGGCCGGATCCCCTGCCCCGGCTACAGCTCCGCCGCCTTCGCATTGGACTGGGACGGCGGCTACGCCCTCGGGGTCACGAGCCCGCCGCACTGCTACCTCGCCGGAAAACGATTCGGCAGCCGGCCGGCCGACCATGAGAGGAAGAAGGGAGTTCCTTGGACCGAGGAGGAACATAGGTTCGTGCCTAATCTCGTCTCCGCCGTAAAAAAATGTAGATTAATAATTCCCAATCGTACTTTCAATCATTATTGTTTAGTAAACAATTCGAGTACATGAATCTAAATTTAAAATTATTTTATATATAGATCACAAATCCCCTCTTGCAAAATGAATCTAGCTAGTTCGATGTGTGTTTAGCATTGCTAAAGAGGTTCGCTAATGATGCAAAATGTGAATTTTGTTTTATCATCAGGCTCTTCTTGCGCGGTCTCGAGAAGTATGGCAAGGGCGATTGGAGGAACATATCGAGGAATTTTGTAACCACCAGAACTCCCACCCAAGTGGCTAGCCATGCTCAGAAGTACTTCATCAGGCTGAACTCCGGTGGCAAAGACAAGAGGAGGTCGAGCATTCACGACATCACCACTGCTAATTTGTCGGATGGCCAAACCCCTCACTTATCGAACATCATAGCGCAGTCGAATTCAACCGACCCATCATTGCCAAGCACGATACCTAAAGATGTTGTGAATCCTTCTGCGCCCGCAAGTCGGTTTGTGCAAGATCATTTCCGCGGATTGTCTTATGGATTCAACTGTTCGCCTGCATGGATGAGATGTTGATTGTGCCTTAAAACAGAAGAATTTTGCATTTCGCGGAAAGAATGCAAAGGGTTTGGAGAAGAGGACACATATATTTCACCAAACCCTATTTGTCCCCCTTGTACATTATGCTATTTAACATCAGTGTAGAATATATCTAGTGAAACATTATCCCTATGCCATATATATTTGGAGTATTTAGAAGGCAAAATTATGTTGATTAGAGTTAATTCTCGTAGCATCCAAAAGAATTTTCGTATCTCACAGCCAATTTCAAAAAGTACATAAACTATCAAAACTATATTGAACAAAAATTAAAAGAGTGTCCTTTTTATTGGAATCGTAGTATTTCTTTAATTTATTATCAAAATAAAATCTCATTCGGTCTCAACACATTTTTATTTTCAAAAAATCTTTGTATTTTAGTGTTATCATAATAGCTAAGGAAACTAACTACTACCATTAACACTAATAATATTCTATTGTAACACTAGAGTTTATATATATTATAGATATGAGTACTTATTCTCTGATAAATATTGTTCAATATAATATTATATTATAATAACTATAAGCATTTCATCTCTTACTAGTATCGATCAATATTATATTATAGCAATTATAAATTGTAACTATTATAATATAGATAATTTTTTTCTAATCAATACTTATGGATAATATATTATAACAGTACAATAATATAATTGCTATAATGTGTAATAGGGATGATAATTTTTCTCCGAATCCAATAGAAGAAGGTATGGAGGGACTATCAATATATGATATCCGACCCGAATACTGATTAAATAATATATATATATATATTAAATAAAATTTTCTTTTCTCAAACTTATCAACTATTTTTGTTGATGTTAAAAATAAGATATATAAATATTTAATCTATTTTTTAATTATATATATATATATATATATTTTGTTGAATAATAATAGTTAAATAAAAAAGAAAAAAATTTATTAGTATAAAAGATATTCGATTCTTTAATGGGTATAGAGATGAAGATGGATATCTAACACCTGATAAATATTGATAGGGAGCATATAAAATCCAATCCATTGTTATTTTTAATATGTAATAGATATGGAATCATAATTATTATAATTCCACACAAATTATAATCTCATAACTACTATAACATCATAAAAATAAAAATAGATAGAGACGGGATGGGAAGCTGTTTTGATAATAAATGGAAAAAAAACTCTTTCCAACGCTATGCTCATAAAAAGAATGTCCTTTTTGACTTTTTTCCAACAATATTTATATACGAGTGACGCAATCACACTTACTTATACCTACTAAAAGATGATATTAATATCAGTCAATGGCCGAAACAGTGCATTTTAATTCTACTTAGTACACTAGTCACCCACATAAGAGTTGGACAATTGTCATTTAGCTTTTCTGAAACCTTTATGTGATGCTTCCTCGACAAGTAAATGATTAAGTACTGCTAGATTCTACTTTCTTCAGAATTTTCTCTCTTTCATATTTTTTTCTTCAATTAGCTGTTGATGAAGATACTTCTTTTTTCCATTTCCGAATCAATAAACAATGGCAGGGAGCAGTGTGCATCCCCAACTAGTGTGATGTGCACCACATTTGATGGTGGTGAAGCAAAGTTGGTGGAGGAAAGAATTCAAAGTACCTTAGAATCTTTTCCAAAGTGCTCTGCCAGGAAAGTAAGAAGAGTAGACATACTGTTGCAAAATTGAACTCTTTTAGATGAGCAAGACTTCTATGAAGAGGGGACTGATCAAAGGAGTCAAGTATAAATCGATATTTGTGATCATTGGATCAGTTAATTTATCAAGCATTATGATCCCGGCTTAGCTTACATGTCGACCGGTCGGCCAGCCTGACCCCACCCAAGGCCAAGTCAGAATCGCTACGTGCGGGCAGACGGATACGGGGAATTGGGATGAGAGCCCTAGGGCTTACTCGGCCCAAGGCACCCGACTGAGCCGGTAGCAAGGTGCACGGCGACCCGAGTCCCCGAGCTGGACGCCGAGTGTCCGACACCCCAGATACTTGTGGTGGAGGTCCCGAGCATAAGGCCCTGAGAGACGAACCCAGAGCCCGTCGGTCGCCCCCCGCATAGCCCTGACCGACACTCGCACAGCAACTTACTCGAGGTGACTCGGACTTAAGCTGGTTGACCACCTCCGAGCCCTCCCTGACTCGGGGATTGCTTCTGAGTCACTCGGGGTTGATACATAAAGAGACCCGCGTCACTCGAGTCAGCCAGTTGGCGATCTACCCCAAAATCCGTCCTTATGACCTCCGCTCCCTGACATCGCATTTATGACCGTGGTACGGGGTTGGCGCAAACCTTACATATTTATTACGCACACCGCGGACATCCCATTGATTCTGTAATTCTGTCCTACTCGAGCACCCCACACCACGCCATCATTTACTGCGACAGGCTCAACGGCGCCGCTCAGCACTATCCTGTGAGCTGACAACGCCCATGACGCCCATGCCTCTGTGTCAGTCGGGTACAGAAGGACGACTGACATAGACAGGGTTGTCAGCTCCCCCGGCTATATAAGCTCCTCCCCTCTTCAGGCTACAGGTATGTGCAATCGTGTTTTCAGCCACCGTTCTTTGCTTTGCCTTGCTCTTGCGGAGACTGACTTGACCGTCGGAGGGCCTTGCCGGGGATTTTTCCCGACGGATTTGCTAACGGTCGCTTTCTTGTAGATTGGCGTCAGCACCGGAGTCGACGTCAGTAGTTCGTGACACTCGGGGGACTACTCCGCTCTTAGGGACTCCACCTCACTCGGCGATAGGATCACATTAGATAGTATGATGCATATGAAAAAGATATATTAGATATTTTCTTTTAGATGGATTTATTTGTAAGTTATACCTATGAATATGAACTGAACTTGATTAAATGATCAAACTTGAGTTCACTGGGTTTCGGGTTATTGTATATGAATTCAATGTATAGAACCTTATAGCTCAATCCGTTATCGTATATGGGTTGATAACTGATTGGTTTTCTATATAAGGGAGAGGTCCCCGATAGATTAGAGTATTTGTTGAATATCTTGACAAAATTCATTCCCTATTAACTAGAGTTTTTACGGAGCCGTCATCCCTAATTCTCTAGGAAGAGCTCTCTTCGTTTGCTTATACTTCTTTTTCTTCTTCAGGGGCATTGGATACTATGATGACGCAATAGGATAAGGACTATAACTCTTCAATCAGGTTCCTTATCATTTATTATATTTTTAACCTGTACTTTTCTATTCAAGTTCTTATTCGGTGTTTAAAACTATATATAGATTAGGAATATTAAGCTCTATCAATTGGCATCATAGCCACGACTTTGTTTCTTCGATCTCATCGGTTTAAAATTAGAATTTTTCGTTGATCTTATGTTCTAGCAATTTGATCGACAAATTACTATAATAGAAAACCTAGGAAGGATCGGGTTTTCAAGTTTTTCATTTTTCCATAAAGAACACGAAGAACAGCAAACAAACCACACCTTTCTTCATCGAATACCACAACATTTAATTAAATTTTAGGTTAAATCGTAATAGTATAATCGATTGTCTTGGACGATAATCAATTATCGAGCCTAAAATTACGAACAGAACTATCCGAAATTGATTGATAAATCGATCAGTTGGTCCTTGATCGCGGCCTAGCTCACATGTAGCTCGGTTGGCTAACCTAGCACCACATAAGGATAGGTCGGGCCCACCAAGTGCGAGTGGAATTGTCTGGCTAGCGGGGTCATAAGCTCAAAGCCCGCTCAGCCTGGAGCACCCGACCAAGCGGTTAGGTAGATGTACTGCGACACGAGCCTCGAGGGAAGACGCCGAGTGTCCGACCCCGTCCGACATCCGAGGCACCTGCTACATCAACCCTTAGCGAGAGGCATCGACTGCCGAGCCTAGGGTCGTCTGGGTCACATCCGGTGGGCATCCAGTCGGCGTTCTCTCAGTGCCTTAATCATATGACCCGAGACTAGATGGATTGATCAAACCCAAGTACTCCTTGACTTGGGGAGTACCTTGCATCACTCTGTGATATTAACTGCACGACCCGATTTCGCTCGGGTCGGCCGGTCAGCGATCCAGCTCGGGATTTGCCTCTTTCTTTATAGCATCCACCCCCTAACATTATGCTAGCAGCCGTGGTACGAGGGTTGGCACAGGTCTTACTTCGATCGTGTCCACATCGCGGATATCCCGCTGACTTTGTACTTCCCTGGCACACTCTAGCACACTCTGGTACCCCGCACCACGCCACCCCTTACTTGTGTTAGACTGAGCGGCGCCAATCGGTGCCATTCCGCGAGCTGACAGTGCCCATGCTCCTGTCTCCACCCAATACAGAAGGACGGTAGATGTTGACAGGAGCTATCAACACCCTCGGCTATATAAGCCCCTCCGCATTCCCCTTCGCAGGTACGCGCGCACGAGTCTTTCGTCCACTATTCTATTGCTTTCCTGCTCTTCCACCGGAGACTGACTTGACCGTCGGAGGGCCTTGCCGGGGACTTTACCCGGGGGGTTGCTAACGGTCATTTCCTTGCAGGTCGAAGCTAGCATCAATGATACTCGGGTCTGCTTCGCTCTTGGGAGTCCACCTCACTCTGCGACAGGATCATATTTGGCGCTAGAAGGAGGGACTTTCTGCCTGATTGAGAGTGCATGATGGAAGATCCCAACCGAGTGATAGTGACCCTCACTCCGGGAGAGTACGAGCTTCTATTGGCTGCCCGGGCTCAAAAAAACACCGCAGAGGCCTTTGCAGGTTGGCAGCTCGACGACTCGATTTCCTGAGCCTTCGGCGCCTGGCCACTCAGGAGGTCGGGGAAACGTCACCCGACCAGAAGGAGGCTTAGTCCCATTCCCTGTCGCCTTCTACCGAGCCCGGGACGATGAGTCATTCTCTTCCCGCAGAGGCGTCCGCTTCCAGCCAGACGCACAAGCCGCGCCCGGATAAGGGAAAGACACCATCCGACCCGCTCTTGGTCACCCCGGTACGTTGCCCTTTCTCCTCGCAAATCTTCAAAGATCCGGTGCCCAAACATCTCCGGTTCTTCACCATACCAGAGTATGCTGGAACGACCGACCCCGAGGAGCATCTCATGAAGTTCGAGAGTGCAGCTCTGCTGCACCAATATCCCGAAGGTGTGAAGTGTTGAGCCTTCCAAATGACGCTCCCGGGGCCGACCCAACGATGGTTCGCCCGGCTCCCGAATGGGTCCGTGTCAAGCTTTGAGGAAGTTAGGAAGATATTCCTCCGACACTACGCTAGCAGTCAGAGGCATCACAAGACCAGCCTCAACCTGTTCGCGTGGAAGCAGGGCCCAAAGGAATCACTCCAGGCCTACATCAAGAGATTCAATGGAGTGGAACTAGACGTGCCGACCGCTACACCCAAGGTGTTGATCAACACCTTCTACCAAGGACTACCAGAGGGAGACTTCTTCCATTTGCTGATCTGAAAGCCGCCGAAGGACTTCGATAGCCTATTAGGGAAGGTTGTCAAGTACATTAATGTGGAGGAAGCACAGGCCGCTCGGAAGAAGGAGGTGGTTAACACGCCAACCCCGAGCCCCGCGCAAAATAGCCGATCCCCAGGCAGGCCCATCCACAACCCGGGGGGAGCAATCGACCGAGCGGGAATGGAGCGCAGGCACGTGCAGCAAGTGGCCCAAGGGTGTCTGCTGACCCATTGGAGGCCTTATTACACGTATCACCAGAGCAACACGCACAACACGGAGGAGTGCCAACAGGCTAGTAGAGGTCGGGCTCCTACCGTGCGAGGACGGGGGTGTCAGGCATCTCCTGGACACGGCTCAGGCCGGGGAAGTGCGGCAGCTGCCTCGGCAACTGGGGAACCTTGGAGGAACCCCCCGACAGCTCGTAATTTGTTCCCATGAGAGAAGCAAGCCAAGTCCGAAGAAATGGATGAGGAGCAAGCAACCAGCAGAACGTCATCCGAGGAGGAGTTCACGTGATCTCGGGCGGGCCTACCGGGGGAGACTCCAACCGAGCCCAGAAAGCAAAAGTATGCCAACTGGAGATTCACCAGGTCAGTACGAGTGTCGCTCAAGCATAAGAGCCCCAAATCAGCTTTGGGCCACAAGATTTGCAGGGACAGGAGGTCCCGTACGATGACGCCTGACAAACCCAAAATAGACTGTCACGAATATGGGTCCATCAGATTTAGATATTTATAAAATGTGCTGGAAACCCTTTTTGCAATCAAAGTATGAAAACGTAGTAAAGGGGCCTCAGGTCGTATTTTTCCAAGGGACTAGTTGAGAGTTTGTTTGATTCGAGCTCGTGTTTATGTGTCGTTTTTGTTTTGGGGTTTCAAATAGATAAGATTTGGATTGGTTGGAATCAGCAATGAAATATCAGATAAAATGGAAAGAAAATTAGCTATGGCACTTAACCCAAGTCATTCAACCAATGAACTTAAACAAATGGGAGCTTAAAGGCAACTTAGTCTAGTTTGGAAAACCAATCTAATATAAATGCAGAATAAATGCCAATCAAAGGAATAAAACAGTGCATGGCAATTTTCGCAAATAAGTAAGCTTCAACTAAAGCTAGCCACAAAATTTAGCAATCAAACTTAAAACAATTCAGCACAAGCTAATTGCAATGCGGGAGCCAACCAATGCATAAAGAATTAAGCACATCCGAATATGATTCTAATCGAATTCAAGCATCAAAGAACACTCGAAACTTCATCTGTCTTGACACTAATCAATGTCATAGCTCTATCTTGATACACAAGGAAGAAGTGAATTAATCTTGGTACGCAAAGGAGAAACTTGTGCGCCAAGACCTGATGTCAATTTCAAAGATTGTGAACTGCCATTTTCGAGATAAACTATCAATTCAGCTAGGAATATGAGGCTTAAGTAGAATGTTGTGCATAAACTGTAAGAGCTCAATGCTAGCTACTGATCAATCAAGGACAAACCAAAAGGCATGATTGGCACGCAGGAAATCAGGGATAAATGAGAAGTTTAGATACTCGGCACAACAAACTGTAGAAACTGCAGTTTTTTCAGAAACATTGCAGTAAACTTTCAGAAACAAGCTGCAGAATTTTCAGAAGTGCAGAGAGGGAATTCAGCTGCAAGTTAGATGCAAAGTCTAACAAGCTACTGATGTAGAGCAATTGAATATGAGCAAGCAAATAGGATACAAGCTTCAGCAGCAGCCAGCAAATGACTGCACTATCAAACTCAGATTCCAGCTGATGCACAGAAATGTTTCAATTTCAGAAACGTTAAAGTCGAAACAATGTGCAGAAATGTGAATCAAGTTGTAACAAAACTGATACGCATGAATTCAAATAAATTCAGAAACAAACTCAGTGCAAGGATGAATGCAAATCTCAGATTTCGAATGCAGGAATTCGGATAAACTGCAAACACAATGCAGTAATGAAAACAGCCATTAAACGCAAAACAACAAGCGAATTGGAATCGAGTGCATGAATTAAGAAAAGCTAGTGATTGATTAACATGAGTTAAGAAACTATAAACTGAAACGTTGCAAAACTAAAACTAAACTAAATAGCTGATTAATTTTGATACGTAGAACAGGGGAAAAAAGAAATTGGCACGCAAGCTTGAACTAAATTCAGAAATGAATTGCGGAGAAACAAACTGATCTAATTACACTAGTTCATTACACAAACAATCTAGCTAATAAAAACACTGACTTAAAACTCTAATTGAAGCAAAAACTGTTCAGAAACGAAATACTACAGAAATTGCCTCAGAAATTCAGAAATGCAATGACAGAATTGAAGTTACGGCTAAAGAACTAAAATTAACCAATGAAACTACTCCTCAATCCTTCCCTAGCTCAATGCACTCCTTGTTCGTCACGCAAGGGTGAGCCTCGAACCCGCAAGCTCAGCAAATCAGTGGAAAATCTGTCTCTGCGATCAAATCCATTCAAACCATGCTCAAACTGAAAACAGCAATCGATTTCTTCAACCTCGTTGTGGTGGATTGCGACGATGATTTGGGAACGCTCTGAGCCTTCCAGGGAACCCCTCCAGCTAGCTCGGATGCAATGAAGATGGTGCACAACTGAGATTGATGAAATCAATTGACAGAACTACTGAAACCTCACGAAACTCTGTCTTGGGCAAAATCCAAGCTGGAAAGTCTCAGCGAGCTCTCCCCACTGACCTAGCACTTGTTCTAGTGAAGGATCGAGTGGCCGCGCCTCTTGGATGAAGAACTCTACTGAAGATATGAAGAACAAAACGAAGAAGATGAAGAAACGACAGAGACGCGACAGAGCTGAGCTGTGGGTGAGTTTTGATTAAATACTCAAACATGGACGGCCCAGATTAATTTGAGAAAATCCAACTGCTGATCTTGATCTGATTTGAGCCAAACTTTGATGATGATGATCTGGGGTCAGGATCTGCCTCGTGGTAGCTCGGATCCTCCAGATGTGCAACGGATGGTCCAGATCAACCTAATCTTTGAATGGACGATCTAGAGCCCTCCGAGCTTGATCCAACGGTTGATTGAGCTCTGATTGGGATGAAACCTTCAGATCTTGATCATAATGCTTGATCAACCCTAACCCTAGCTCGGATTGCTTCAGATGGTCCCGGATGGCTCAGATCTAGCCGCTTTTGAATCGGACGGCCCAGATTTAATCATAATCTTGATAACTCGATCCAGGTCACTTCCGACTCAAGTTTGACCCAATATGCCCTAGATCCATGAACCTTTCATGCCTACAAAAATAGATCAAGAATTTAGTGGCCAAATAATCCAAATATATATAAATTTACAATTAAGTCCAAAATAAGAGTAAGTTCTAAAACCTAGGGCAATTTCACAATTAAGCAATAAAAACATAGGTCAAACATGGATTTTAGCAATTAAAATAATCAATAAAATGGTACTTATCAACGCCCTAGTCATTATTGCAGTAATCGCCAACTACCAGGTCTACCGAATCATAGTGGACAAGGGCAACTCGGTCAACATATTATACAAGAAAGTCTTTGACCAACTGCAGATCGAGCCATCCCAGTTGGAGTTGGTGGCCACCTCGTTGTTCGGGTTCACTGGAAACCAAGTGCAGCCGATTGGGCAGATTCGCCTAGTCATTTCCTTAGGCGAGGAGTCACTGAAGAGAACAAGATGGTCCACTTTCTTGATCGTGGGCGCCCCCTCCGCCTACAATGTGATCCTGGGTTGGTCGGCCCTTAATGATCTTCGGGCGGTAACTTCAACCTTCTATCTCAAGATCAAGTTCTCGATCGGTGACAAGGTCGGGGAGGCTAAGGGAGATCAGAGGGCGGCCTGCTGATGTTACGTGGACGATGTCCGCACTGAGAGTCAGAAGGCTCAGCGCACGTCCAGTAGTTGCAATATAGTACAATCCTCTCCTTGGGTTGAGCTCCACGAGGACAAGGAGGAAGTTTAGCTGATCCCTGACCGGGTGGAGGCCCGAGTCAAGATAACCACGGGTCTGCCAAGCAAGCTGAAGGAGTCGCTGCTGGAGTGCTTGACCAGGAACCAGGATGTGTTCACTTGGTCAGTAAGGGAATTGGAGGGTGTCCGACCGGAGGTAGCCGAGCACCATCTGCACGTATATCCCAACGCTAGGCCAGTCAAGCAGAGGAAGAGAGATTTTAGCATGGAGCAGAACAAAGTCATCTGAGCTGAAATCGAGAAGTTGTTGGAGGCAGGGCATATCCGAGAGGTCCAATTTCTGGCCTGGCTAGCCAACGTGGTGTTGGTGGCTAAGCCCGACAACAAGTGGAGAGTCTGCATCGACTTTCAGAATCTCAACCGAACCTACCCAAAGGATTGCTATCCCTTTTCCCGGATCGACCAAATGGTCGACTCGACCGCTGGGAGTGAGCTCATCTCCATGTTGGATGCGTACCAGGGTTATCATCAGGTGCCCTTGGCAGTTGAGGATCAAGAGAAGGTCAGCTTCATCATGGCTGATGACACATATTGCTACACGATCATTCCGTTCGGGCTGAAGAACGCTAGAGCCACTTACCAGCTGATGATGAACAAGGTCTTCTGGTCGCAGATCGGGCGGAACATCGAAGTGTATGTGGACGACATACTGATCAAGTCAAGTCGAGCGGCAGACCTTGTGTCGGATGTAGAGGAGACATGTCAGACCTTGCGCAGGTATGGGCTAAAGCTAAACCCGGCCAAGTGTCTCTTTGGGGCCCGAAGTAGAAAATTCATCGGGTATATAGTCACCGAGAGGGGGATTGAGGCCAACCCGAGCAAGGTCAAAGCCCTGCTCGACATGCCCTCATCGTGAAACCTCAGGGAGGCACAGAGACTCACTGGGTGAATCACAACACTATCCCGCTTCATCTCCCGGTCTACCAAGCGAGGATTACCCATCTTCAAGACCCTTCGCCAAGCTACAAAATTTCAATGGGACACCGACTGCGATAAGGCATTTGAGGAATTGAAGGCATATCTAGTTGAATTGCCTATGTTGGCCAAACCAGAGGTGGGAGAAGTGTTGTATGAATATCTGGCAGCCTCGGCTGAATCGATCAGTATGTTGTTAGTCAAGCAGGATGAGGTCGAGCAGCAACCAGTGTATTTCTTTGCTCATCTATTAAAGGGTGTCGAGTGTCGCTACACGACACTCGAGAAGTTAGCTTACGTTCTATTGTTGGTTGCTCATCGACTCCAACCATATTTTCTTACACACCCGATCGTGGTCATAACCAACAGTAATCTGAGTTGAGTAGTCTCAAATCTAGAAGCGTCAGGGTGACTGATCAAGTGGATCACCGAGCTAAGTGGGTATGACATCCAGTATCAAACTCAGTCGGCTATCAAGGTATAAGCCTTTGCTAATTTTCTAAGTGAATTACACTCGGAGGAAGCCGAGGAAGCGTGGCAAGTCTATGTGGATGGATCGTCGGCTCGATAGGGTAATGGCATTGGCATTCTAATGGTCTCTCCCAGGGGAGAACAGTTACATCTGTCGGTCCGACTAGAGTACCAAGCCACAAACAACGAGGTCGAGTATGAAGCCCTCATTGCTGGGCTACAGGTCGTCAAGCACGTGGGTGCTGCTCGGGTAACGTTATATTCGGACTCTTAGTTGGCCACTCAGCAGCTCGTCGGGCAATTCGAAGTTAACAGCGACCGGTTACAAGCCTTTGTGGAAGCCTATGAGAAATTGAAAGTTGGATTCCAGGAGATCCAGCTACAGAAGATCCCAAGTGAAAGTAACCTACGGGCAGATGAGTTAGCCAAGTTGGCTAGCTCAGTAGGCTCCTGGTTACTTCCCCAACCAAGCAGTCGGGCAATGATGGTTATGTACATCGAGCAACAGGCCGAGTTGGAGCTCGGGACAGATTGGAGAGCATAGCTCATCGCTTACTTAACAAGTGGGGTCGTCCCGGCCGACCGAGAGGAGGTCCGACTCCTGAGAAAGCAAGTGGTCCAATACTCCTTGGTCGGGGATGCGTTGTATAAAAGAGCCTTCACCCGACCTCTACTCAATTGCTTGGGAGTGGAGGATGCCGAATACGTATTGAAAGAAATACATATGGGGTCTGTGGGAGTCATGCTGGAGCTCGGGCAGTGGCTCAAAAGGCGCTGCTTGCAGGATATTATTGGCCGACCCTGCAGAAAGACGTTGACCGGATGGTCTCCACTTGTTTATCCTGTTAAAAGCACCATAACCTCCCTCACCAACCGGTGGAAATGATGAAGGCGTCAGTGTTGGGATCGGGTGCATGTCGACAAGGATACGGGTTCGTAAAATTTTAAATTTTTACGTGCAGCGGAAGAATTAGCATAAAATAATTTCCTAAATTATTTTATCCACGTATCTAGCATGCAACCTTATGATGTGTTGACATAATCATAAATTAAAACTTTGCGGAAAAAGTAAACTAATTTACCAAGTACCTCGCGTAACTCGAAGTAAGGGACGAGATCCAACCGTAGCGTCCCTTGGAAGCTCCGCCTCTATTCGCGTCCACGCCGAGTTCTCTTCGGGATGACTTCGCAAAGTCACGAGTTTTGTGCCGACGAGAACTACTAGATTCTCTATAGGCACAACAAGAAAGATCAAGAGAGGAAAGGGAAACTAACAACCAAGAAAACGGAATCGAATTCCGGGAAGAGAGGAGTCGCTATCCGCTTCTTCTTCTTCTTGTTTGGTTTCTCCTTCTTGTTGAAGCTCACGGCAACTCACAAGGGGAGGAGAGGGTTGCGCCGGCCCTAGTTCTTCAAGAGGGCGCCGGCCCTAAAACTCCAAGAGGGCGCCGACCCTAGGTGGGGAGAAGAGAAAGGAGAAGAGAAAGAGAGGGAGAGAGGGAGCTACTTCTCTTGACAACTCAATTGGAATTAAGGGCTTGCCTTTGGTTCCTTTATATAGTAGCATCTCCCTTGCCAAGTCTCCCTCTAAACCGAATTAACGAAATTAACAGAATTAGTTATAAGAAATTTATCTTATAAATTCTCTTATTAATTATTCCGTTTAAGCCGAGTCTTATTATAACTAATTTATAATAAAACAAATTCTTTTTCTCTTTTAAATTATGGAATAAATTTTATAAGAAATTTATAAAATTTCTTATTATGGAAAAATCAATTCATAATTGATTTTATAAAATTAAAATAAACCATTTCATGGATTATTTTAACTTCCATAAAAAGAATAAATTTCTACAAATTTATTTATATAAATTTCTTTATACAAATTTATTTATCCATAATTTATAAAATAAATCGCGCTAGATTTATTTTATTTAATTAAACCAATTAAATTGGTTTATTCTCCCTTAATGGCCGGCCACCCAAGGAGGGTTAACACCCTCTTTGGCCGGCCAAAACCGACCCGAACCGATCGCGAATTAAACTCATTTAATTCGTCCAAAAAGCCTTCAAAAGACTTAGCCATTTTTAGTTTTCGTTGCGCCTCTAATTAACTCAGATTCGACTTATTTCTCTTGATCGGAAAAATCTAATTTTCAACTCGTTTTAAATCCCTTGGATTACTCGTAGTGCGTGTGACTAAATAGGCTTTCGATTTATGTTGGCCGTCTATAATTAACTAATTATAGAACGATCATGAGTGGCACCTAGTAGTACATCATGATCCCCAATTAATCGAAAGATCAACGGTTTGACCTCAGAAGAAATTATTCTGAAACCCTTCAGCAGCTCTAATGAATCGTGCCCCATTCCTTTCACCACCTTATACCCACTTGGTTCAGGACACGGTCTATGGTGTCAGTCCCCACTAGGCTGACTACGTCACACCTAGCCCAAGTAGTGTCTTTCTCGTCCTTTGGATTTCTAATTACTCTCATGTATTTTAGAGACTCTCACTCTAAACATGATATACTCTGGCCAGAGGTTTTGAGTAACAATCCGACGATAGGCCTGGGTATACACCTCCTCGCAAGGAGTGGTGAATCCTTTGTAGGCTGTTCAAACATCTTCGGGCACTTCGGCTTATACCCAATCATCCTGGGTCCACACCTCCTTGGAGATGCTTGCTTAAGATGTTAAAGTATAAGTCTCCATGACCAAGATGACTTGAACACCGCAAGTCAAAGGAACATCGCACTTAAGCTGCAGTAAGAACTTCATTGACATATCTACATGTAGATTCCCATATGAAGTCTTACAGCTAGTCACTCCAATGAACTAGTTGCCTTAACTAGCATCCATGTTTATCTCTGGACATCCCAATGTCACCAGCCAGTGAGAATCAGCTGATTAGAGAATAACCCATGCTAGTCTCAACAGAATTGATAGCGTCCGTCTTTATCAATTCATCGACTAGGGATAATTTCAATACTTCACAATTGCACATTAGAGATAATCACTAGTTGTGATCCCATCACAAATTCTCTTATGCTGTGAGTTGTACTGCGGACATTCAGTAGATGAGTTTAAGATCCCAATCAAATACACAAAACATGTATACTCAAATAGTGAATTATCATTTATTAATATAAATGTTTACATCATAAGGCGATTGCCTTAGGACACTTCTCTCATATCACTAACAGTCAGTGGTCTCCTGCTCGTTCGATCAGTGCGGCATGGACATAGTGGGGCCTTTCCCGACCACTGTCGCTCAGAAAGGGTTCTTACTGGTGGTTGTGGATTACTTCTCCAAGTGGATAGAAGTCGAGGCCTTGGCACGCATCATTGAGTAGGTTGTTATCAACTTTTTGTGATAGAACATCTTGCATTGGTACGATATCTCCCATAAGCTGGTCTCGGACAATGGAAGACAATTTCAGGATCGGAGAATACAAGAATGGTGCTCAGCTTATGGTATTCAGCAAGCATTCACCTCCGTGGCATACCCTCAGAGTAATGGCCAAGCGGAAGTGGTCAATCGGGAAATCCTGAGAGGCTTGAAGATTAAGCTCGACCACGCGGGTGGCACCTGGGTCGACAAGTTGCCAAGTGTCTTGTGGGCTCAGCGAACCACACTTAGAGAAACTACAGGGCACACACCCTTCCAATTGGTCTATGGAAACGAGGCTGTGGTACCTATTGAGGTCGGATGCCAATCCGACCGAGGAAGGCCTATGATGAAGATAACTCGGAAAAAAGGCATCTAGAGCTGGACATGGTTGAAGAAATATGCAAGAAGGTCGCTGCTCGGATGCTCGCCTACCGCCAAAGAATGAAGCAGAGATATAACCGAAAGGTGTTGCTAAGGGCGTTATAGGTCAGCGACCTCGTATGGAAAAGGATAAAGCTGGTCAGAGATGTCAACAAGTTAGAGCCTCAATGGGGGGACCCTTCAAGGTCATCCAGAAGTTGACTTCAGGAGCATACTACCTAGAGAACGAGCAGGGAAAGAAGCTGGATCGGCCTTGGAGTGCTATTCATCTCGAACCATATCAAGAGTCAGAGTGAGGGTTGTGAGATGATTGAACTTCATAACTCTGTAATGATAGTGGAAGGCTAGAATTCTCGTGCAACTTGCAGGCACTGCAGACTCTCGCCTCTGAGCGAGTTATAAGTGGGCATGCTCCCACGCACCCCTCGGCTCGGCTCACGGTCCGGGCACGTGGCGACCCACGCACCTTGGGATTTAGCCGACCGAGTGTCCAGACTCTCGCCTCCGAGCGAGTTATAAGTGGGAATGCTCCCATGCACCCCTCGGCTCGGCTCCTGGTCCGGACTCGTGGCGACCCACGCTCCTTGGGATTTAGCCGACCGAGTGTCCAGACTCTCGCCTCTGAACGAGTTATAAGTGGGCATGCTCCACGCACCCCTCGGCTCAGCTCCGGTCCGGACGCGTAGCGACCCCGCTCCTTGGGATTTAGCGACCGAGTGTCCAAACTCTCGCCTCTGAGCGAGTTATAAGTGGGCATGCTCCCACGCACCCCTCGCTCGGCTCCCGATCCGAACGCGTGGCGACCCATGCTCCCTAGGATTTAGCCGACCGAGTGTCCAGACTCTCGCCTCCGAGCGAGTTATAAGTGGGCATTACCCCACAAACCCCTCGGCTCGGTTCCCGGTCCGAACGCGTGGCGACCCACGCTCCTTGGGACTTAGCCGACCAAGTGTCCACACTCTCGCCTCCGAGCGAGTTATAAGTGGGAATGTCCCATGAACCCCTCGGCTCGGCTCCCGGGCTAGACGCATGGGGACCCACACTCCCTGGGATTAAGCCGACCGAGTGTCCAGACTCTCACCCCTGAGTAAATTGTAAGTGGGCATGCCCCCACACCACCACTCGCCTCGATTCCTTGATTGGACGCGTGGCGACCCACACTCCCAGGGGTTGACCCGACTGAGTATGCAAACTCGCACCTTCCGAGCAAGCAACCTTATACTTGACTTGGTCGAATGCGTGGTGATCCACGTTCCTTAAATGTAATCCGACCATGTGTGCTTAGTCCGCCGAGCGGGTATACAACGTGAAGGCTAGTCCCGAGCCTTAACCTAAATGAGTTTCGCGTCCTTCGGTCGGGTTAGCCGTTAAATTACCCGAGTCGACTTCACGAAGAGTGGAATACAGTGGGGACTCGAGTATCTGTCTAGGCCACCAATACTTAGAAACAAGAAGACAACAAGCACACACGACAATACGCAGAAAGAAGTGAAATTGCATTAAAACTAATTCCATTACAAATTGAGGCAAGCCTCTACAAAAAAAAGAAAGAAAAGAAAAACAAAAACAAAAACCCGACCCTCACGTGAAGGGTCGGAGAGCCTCCTTTGGCATCTATTGGGTCAAGCCTGAGAACTTGACCGTGCTGAGGCGTAGGTCGGGGGCGAGGTGTCTGCCCTGCTTGAGCTGCTCGAAGGTGCTGAGTAGCTGTTGCTTGAGCATCGGGGCGCAGCCTCTCTGACAACTCGCGGTTGAACTCCAAAGAGTTGATGTACTCAACCCTCCGAGCGTCCCACCAAGCTGCCTCCCTCGCCTTGTACGCCCGGAGCTCTTCAAGCTCCAACTGAGCAGTCTCCCAAGCAGACTGCTACCCGCCCGAAGTTGACTCAGTTCTTCGGCCCGGGAGTTGAGCTCTTCATCCCGACCAGCCAGCTGGGTCCCCAGGGAATCGGCCTTCTCGACTTAGGCCCGCAGCTCCCGCTCCTTGGCTGCCAAATCGACGCGCATGGAGGAGGTCGACTGGGACGCCTCGAGGAGCTCCGCCTTGGCTTTTGTTAGCTCGTCTCGAGCCTGAGCCTCAAGGGCCAAGGCCTTGCGCTCCGTGTACTCCAAATTGGAGACTCGGAGGTGTGCCTGGGCGACCGCTGTGTCAGCAGAGTCGACTTGCGCCTTGGTGACTTCCAGCTGCTCCTCCGAGTGAGCCAGGCGGTCTTTCAGGGCTATGATCTCAGCCCGCAGATCGTTCAGGGTCTCCTCGTTGGAGACCAGCTGAGTACGCCGGAGTTGAGTCTCTAGTCGCTCCACCTGGCACTCCACTCGGTGCCTAGCCCGGGAGTGGGCTATCAGGGAGATAGCGAGGCTATAGGCGAAACCATAAAGCTGCAAGCAACAAAACATATCTCATTACCAAGTCAAGGAGGAACATAAGAAAAAATACAAGTGCAAAACAGATATACCTGACTAGCCTCTGACAGGAACGCGTTCGCTCGGATAGTAGGGCCCCGGTAGTTAGCTTCCCGGAGGCCCTGAGAGAAGTGGTCGGCCAAGGGTCCATACAGATGGATCTCCTGAGACCGCTCAGCTCGCTAGTCGGTCGGCCTCTCCAGGCCCATGGCGGGGTCGGCACAGGAGGGCATGACTAGGTGCAGCGGCTGGTTGCTCGGACCTTCAGCGGGCGGGGGGATGGAATCCCCCTGGATCGGCGGCACCGGTGATGGACCCAAAAGAGCTGTCACGAAAGTGGGTCTCAAATTTAGATATTTATAAAGCTGGAAACTCTTTTTTGCAATCAAAGAATAAAAGCGTAGTAAATGGGCCACAGGTCGTATTTTTCCAAGGGCTAGTTCAAGTTGGTTTGATTTGAGCTCGAGTTTATGTGTCGTCGATATTTTTGGGTTTTAAATAAAATCTGGGATTTGTTTGCAAATAAAAATAACAATGCAATGAAAAGGAAATGAAAGCGCAAGAAAATGTAAGAAACTTGACTAAGTGAGCTAAACAAAGTATAAGGCAACTAATGACATCAAGTAATTTGAAACCTAAGCAACAAGGGACTTAACTATCTTTTGGGAAAACAATGCTGATTTTAATTGCAAACCAAATATTAAGCAAAAGAATTACAACGAGACTGAAATTTTCGGTTGATACTAATGCAAAAGCTTATCTTGATACAAAGTGGAAACATTGGAATAACCTTGATACACAAAAGAAAGAAAACTCATGTGCCAAATCTGATATGAGTACCAAGGTTAATACTAATACTTCTGAAATGAAACCAATCACTAAGCTTTGAAGACAAACTATTAGGGAAGAACTTTGAAGAAATGAATGGATACAATTCAGACCAAGTAGGGATAAATTCGGAATTGGATTAAATGCAAAATCTGAAAGCAGGAATTCAGAACATAGAATTCAGAAATTCAGCAGCAAAACAATTGCAAAAACAAACAAAATGAACTGAGATTAATTGCTCCAAATAATTTCCAGATAGAACTCAAATAAGCTAATGTTCCATTGATACAATTTCAGGAATGAAAGACTGAAGAACTACAGCAATAAACCTAAACTGCCGGATGTAAAAAAAACTGCTGAGTTCAGAAACAAATGCAGAGTTGCCGCAGCAGCTTAAATGCAAGACAAACAATCAAGTGAATTGAGATCTATGCAATGAACTACTGCAAAAATGAAAAGAAAACCTTTTGGGAAACAACCAGCTACAATGGAAATCCAAGCAAGAAAACATAGAACTGACTTGATACTAACTTCAGGAATACTGCAGAAAAAAGAATTGATATGCAGCAGGGTAAAAACTGATTCACATGGATTGGAACAAGAATTGGACTGTAATACGGAATTGCTACTGACAAAGATTCAGAAATGAAGCTAAGGTAAAACAAGACTTAGATCAACTACATTGGCACACTAAATATGAAATGAACTAAAGAATGCAGAACTTAAGTGAAGTTGCAGGAACAGAAATTGATACACAGCTGGATAAACTGATACGCAACAGGAAATCAAGAAATAAATTGAAATTTAAACCGATTGTTCACTGATCGAGCTCACTAGCTAACTACTTGCAAAATTAAAACCAAATTGAAGAAAGAAATAATTCAGAAAAGGAAATTACAGCAGCTAAATCGAGTGCAGAAACAGAATATTGCAGAAATGGAAATTACAGCATAAGAAATTGAAATTTAGTAAACAACTAAGCCTCGATCCTTCCCATGTTTCAAGATCTCCTTGTTCGTCACGCAAGGGCAAGTCAAGAACCCCTTCAACTCGCAAATCAATGGGAAATTGGCTTCACTATCGAATCTGCTCACAGATTTCACTTGGCTTTAAAAATCCAATTCAATCTCCTAGATCTCAATGTGAAAGGTTGCGATGGTGATTTGGAAATCATCTGAGCTCATCCTAGGACCCCTACAGATGGTTCAGATGGAAGGAAATGGACGCAGTTGAGATCCAAGAGCTCAAATCATAGATCTGCCGAAACCCTCAAACAGCTCTGCATCCGGCGCAATCTGGAGCTAAAATCGCCACTGAAACTTCTCCCAACGATCCAAATCTTGCTCCAATGGTTGTGATCGAGTTGGCCACGCCTTCACTGAAGAAAATCGCAAAGGAAACGAAGAACAGTAGAGGAAATGTGAAGAAAACTAAACTATGCTGGCGAAGACGCGACAGATCTGAAAACAGAGGAGTTGGTTTAAGTAGTTGAACAGTGAACGACTGAGATTAATCCCGCTTCATCCAATGGTGGATCCTTGTCCGATTTGACTCAAATTTTCCAGATCTTGATCAGAGGTCAGGTTCATCCTCGTGGTAGCTCGGATCTTCCAGATTTGTAGCGGATGGCTCAGATCAAGCTGACCTTTGAATGGATGGTCTAGATCCCTCCGATCATGATCCAACGACTAGATGATCTCCGATTGGGCTGAAACCTTCAGATCTTGATCTGATCGCTCGATTAGCCTTAACCTCAGCTCGGATTGATCAGAAGTTCTCAGATGGTCTAGATCTAACCGTTCTTGCATCGGACGGTCCAAATGAGTCGACGCTTGATCACTTGATCTAGTCCACTTTTGACTCAACATTTGACCCAACATGACCTAGGTCCATGATCCCTCCAAGCCTACAAAAGTAGATTAAAAATTTAGTGACAAAACAACTCAAATATATCAAAATTTGCAATTAAGTCCAAAAAGAGTATAAATCCTAGAACCTAGTGTAAATCCACAATTATACAAGTAAAATATGGGTCAAACACGTATTTAAGTATATAAAATGATCAACAAAATGACACTTATCAACCGGCGCGCTGGACGAACCCGCCCGAGCTAGAGCCGGGGGCGGGGCTGAATGTCTGGCCGCCGTCTTCTTCTTCTTCTTCGGCTGGGAACTAGCGAAAGCCCCGGCTGAAGTGGTGGTCGGAGGTGCCGGCTCCGAGTCGATGCCTCGGTCTCGTCGGCGCCTCAAAACCAGAGGCTGGTCTTCTACCTCTATCGGTTCGGGGTCAGCTGTCGTCGCTGCCTCCGGACCAGAAGGAGAAGATACGTTGATAGGAGCCAAGCCTAGTGGAGCGGCCTCCCGTCGAGCCAGCTACTTGGCGACGCGAGACTCCAGCTCGGCGTCATCCAGCCAAACCCCTCCTCCAAGGCTGTCGCGAGCATCATATTTGCTGCAAAATAGCAAAGGTTTAATTAGCTATAAATATTCAAAGGACGGAATGGAAAGTTTACCAAGTGAGCGAGGTCAGCAAAATGGCACTTGACTGAGCCCAAACACGTACAAGATGTCTTTGCTGAGTAAGTACACCCCATGGAAATGTCGGCCCTCGATTTTAGACAGGGCCGACAGGTAGGAGGGAAGGGATCGGTAGTTCTTGGGGAGAGGAGGAGAAGGAGGTAGGTTAGAAATCCAAGAGGTAGGTCAACTCGGGGTCGGGGTGGTGTTTATTAAAAAGAAACGCTCCTTCCAACCCTTATTCGAGGTTGGAAGTTTCGATAAAAAAGAAGTTTTGGCTCGGGCTTGAAAGAAGAAGTCGATCGACTCCTGCTTCTTAGGGTAAAAGAAGTAATAAAAGATCTCAGGCTTGAGGGGGATATTGTATAAGGTAAAGATAACTACCGAGCCGCACATCAAGCGGATGGCGTTCGTGGCCAACTGGGAGAGTGGGATTTGAAAGAAGCGGCAGATGGAAGAGATGAAAGGGTGGATCAGGAAACGAAGCTCAACCTGAAGGTAGTCTCGGGAGATCATTATGAAGCTAAGGGGTGCGGTCTCGGGTCAGTCGGTTGGGTCGGGTTGGTGAAGGTGGTGGTCGGAAGAAATATGGTAGTCGGAATGGATCTGATCGAGGTCATGATGGTGGAGCTCGGACACCATGGTAGAGTACCATGGGTCCAAGTGAGACGAAGGAGAATCCATAACCGAGTGAAAAGAAGAGAACTGATCGAGTGAAAAAGGGTTAGCCGGAGAAGAAGATCGAAGGGTGGTCATTGCCGGAGGTCACGGAACCCTAGCAGATGAAAAACCTGCAGCAGTTTTGCGTGAAAAGTGAAAAGTGAAAAGTGATGGTGAAAGTTGTTGGGGAGAGGCCTATTTATAGGGCCTAGTGAATGATGTCGGTAGTCCGATTGTGATCCTGAGAAAAGGCGGGACAGGATCTGGGTCGTCCGATCAAAACCTAGGTAATTCCTGAGGCTCGGTGTCACGCGTGCGTGCCACCCATTCGCTGTGTCAGGCGGGGATGCTTCGTCGCCCGGGAGGCCAATAGCCTGCGGACACATGGCCCCAGCAATTAATATGGTAATTAATACGAGAGATTGAATCGGCCCGGCGAGGGTCGGGGACAAGACATATAAGACAGGCAGATGGGACGACGGCGGACACTCCGTTGGAGGTCGGGAGGTAGACGACGCAGATCAGTCGGGCAAACAACCCACTCGGAGGTGTCAGGCTCATTCTAAACTAGTGGTCCAGTCAGTCGGACTCAACACCTTCTTCGACTAGACTCGAGGGGATGCTTATGATCCCCGCCTAGCTCACATGTAGCTCGGTCGGCCAGCCTGGCACCATATAAGGATAGGTCGGGCTCACCAGGTGTGAGTGGACTTGTCTGGCTGGCGGGGTCATAAGCTCAAAGCCCGCTCGGCCCGGAGCACCCAACCAAGCGGTTAGGTAGATGTACTCCGACCTGAGCCTTGAGGGAAGACACCGTGTGTCCGACCCCGTCCGACACCCGAGGCACCTACTACATCAACCCTTAGCAAGAGGAATCGACTGCCGAGCCTAGGGCTGTCTGGGTCACATCCGGTGGGTATCCAATCGGCGTTCTCGCGGTGCCTTAATCATATGACCCGAGACTAGACGAATTGATCAAACCCAAGTACTCCCTAACTCGGGGAGTACCTTGCATCACTCTGAGATATTAACTGCACGACTCAATTTCGCTCGAGTCGGCCAGTCGGCGATCCAGCTCGGGATTTATCCCTTTCTTTATAGCATCCGCCCCCTAACATTATGCTGGCAGTCGTGGTACGAGGGTCGGCGCAAATCTTACTTCGATCGTGCCTACATCGCGGATATCCCGCTGACTTTGTACTTTCCTGGCACACTCTGGTATACCTGGTACCCCGCACCACGCCACCCCTTACTCGTGTCAGACTGGGCGACGTCGATCGGTGTCATTCTGCGAGCTGACAGTGCCCATGCTCCTGTCTCCGCCGAGTACAGAATGACGATAGACATAGACAGGAGCTGTCAGCTCCCTCGGCTATATAAGCCCCTCTGCATTCCCCTTAGCAGGTACGCGCGCACGAGTCTTTCGTCCACTGTTCTATTACTTTCCTACTTTCCACCGGAGACTGACTTGATTGTCGGAGGTCTTGCCGGGGATTTTCCCACGGGTTGCTAACGGTCATTTCCTTACAGGTCGGAGCCAGCATCAGCGGTACTCAGGTTTGCTTCGCTCTTGAGAGTCCACCTCACTCTGCGATAGAATCAGTCCTAATCGACTATCTTGACTTGATAATTAATTGACTCAACGAAGATAGAATACGTGATCAATTTTAGTCGATTAAGGTTCAATCATAGCTGCTAAATTGATTGGTGATTTTTTGCCAATTGATTAAAGTTTTAAAATCGAACAAGAAAATGTTAGAATTGATTAGTCAATCGATTAAAATTATATTGATCAAGTAAAAATTTTACTAATCGATTAAAAATTTTAAATCGTAATAAAATTGATTGGAATCAATCAGCCTAACTGATAATCGATTGATGATATCAATCCATAGAGCATTTTTTCAAATGATTATCCCTGTTAAACTCGTGACGGGATCAATTATCGATGGATTAAAATTTTTCCTAACCGATTAAAACTTAAAAATGATTATTAATCGATTATATTTTTTTTTCTAATCGATTAAATATTTATTTAATCGATTAATACTTCTCTACTCCATTAGAAAAAAAACAAAAACAAAAGTCTTAAAGGGTGGGTCCCACTCAAAAGTAAGAAGTTTATTATTTTTTTTTTTTTACTTTTCAGAGATGAAATTGATTACCATTAAATCTCAATGGAAGGGTGAGCAAAATATCGTTTGACATTCATTATCAATCGATTAATGATCTTGACTTCGCATACAGTAAGTTTTCGAATAAATTAGGTCAATTGATTAGATTATCATATGATATCAATCAATTAATAAGCCTAATTTTGATTTATCGAGGTTGATTAAGTCATTATCTGCTCGGTTAAAGTTATAGAATTTTTTGAGTCTATCTATATACGTGTTACTAAATTGAACTACTGTGTTAGCCTAAAAGAAGACACATTAGGTAGGTTTAATGTATTTTGTATCGGTAGAAATATATCTATACTAAAAATAATTAACCTAATGGAAAATTACTTTTATGTCATATACATATTTAAGGGTAGGCTACAACTGTTGAATAAAATTTATTTTATTTTGATCATACATAAAATGTTGACCCAAAGGAAGGTATATTATGTACTGATTAAAGTTGTTGTAAGTCATGACTAATATATAACTCATATAAAATGTCATATTATGCACACAATGAGTCAGCCAAAAGGAAGACATATTGTGTTGCCAACTAAAGTTTAAGTTATATTAGAGAATATCACTAACAAATTATATTTTAGTCCACAAACTAAAATACAATATTGTATTTGGTATCTCATAACGAGCTCATGTATATGCATTTAAATTTTATTTTATTTACATAATTTGCATAATTTTATATTTTTAAATATTTATAATTTCTTCTTTAATTAAATCATGAACTTATATAATTCACACTCTTTTAATTTCAGTGCAATTTGTTACTGTCAGTATTAATAACATTCTCATACTAACTGGTTCAAATTTTGCTGAGTGAAAAGAATACATGATTGTAGACTTAGGTTGTATGGACTTAAACTATGCATGAGGCATGATGGCCCCACACCCATGAGCAGAGGATGAAATTTGAAAAGTGGAAGCGATCGAATTGCATGTGTCTAGGTATCATGAAGCTTTCCATTCTGACACTAATTAAAGGCTTTATAACTGAGGGAGATGATGCTAGAAGTTTCTTTAGCCAATTAGCAAATTGTTTCATTACAAACGAAAAGGTCGAGACTATTACAATTCTTTCAAAGTTGGTAAGCATGTGGTATAATGACAAAGGAAATATAAAAGAATACATTATGGATATATCTAATATCGCCGCAAGTTTGAAAGCACTTAAACTCGAAATCTCTAAGTTTGTGTTAATGCATTTCATCTTGATGTCTCTAACTACACTGTTCACTACTTTGAAGATATCATATAATACTCAAAAGAAAAAGTGGGCATTGAATGAATTTATAACTTAGTGCGTGCAAAAGGAGGAGAGACCGAGGCGTGAGACACTTGAAAGTGCTCACTAAACATCTGAATCACAAGGTTCGAAATAGGAAAAGGATCAATAAATGAAAAGGAAAGACAACAGTAGATTCTAGGGGTTATGACTATAAAGTACAAAAGAAATAAGATAAGAAACTCACTTATTACTTCTGCAAGAAGAATGACCATATGAATAAGCACTGCCCCAAATACACCAACTAGCATTTAAATAAAAGTAAACTTCATAGCTTTGTTAGTTCAGAAGTTAATTTAGCTATTGTACCCACAAATACTTGGTGGATAGATACTGATGCTACTGCTCACATAAGTATCATTATGTAAGGTTGTCTCAGGAGTCGTCTTTAGTTTAATAGTGAAAGATACATCTATACGGGGAATGAAAAGAAGGTTGAAGTCAAGTCGATTGGTGTTTTTAGGTTTTATTTAGAAATTAATGTCTATTTAGATTTAGAAAATATATTCATTATATCATTTTCAATGGAATTTAATTTCAATTTTATGTTTGGACAAATCAAATTATTTTTGATCATTTGAAAATGAAATTTTCAGTATTTTCTTAAATTTAATATTGATCTGCAATGGTTCCTTGATTGATAAGCTTCATAAGTTAAACAACATAACTCTTATAGTTGACAACGTGATTATGCATAATAAAGATACAAAATGTAAGTTGACGAGAATTCATCCATATTGTGGCATAGACATTTAGGACATATATCCAGCGCCTAAAAAATTAATGTACATAAAATTCTCGATTCTCTTAATATGTCAAACTTTGGATCTGCATTGAGTGTGTTAAAGTAAAGATAAGTAACAAAAGTAATAAAAGAATAAGTTGTTGTAATGATATTTTGGAAAAAAAAAGGTAGGTTGGTTGCCTCAGTGATCCCCTAGAGCCAACTCCACGGATATGGAGGAAAGTAAATATAAGTACTGCTCCGGAAGGAATTGACGCCGACGACCAGTCACTAGAGTTCATCCAACGAGAATGATGACGAGAGAGGAAGAGCTCCCACCCTATGAGATTAACACGAGCGTTAATGAGAACACGTCGGAGATTGTCCGACGGAGCACACTCCGACGCTCAAGTCAGTACAAGAGTCTCTGAGAGAGAAAGAAATAAGGAGAAGTGTGGGTAAGAATGAGTGTAACCCCTTTACCTGGGGGTTGGAGTGCCTTTTATACCTGAGGTGGCAATCACACGTATCCCCACGTTTTTCTCCACGTCCCCTCAATTATCGGTTACTGGATAATCCTTGTAACGTTCTTGGCGGCAATTAAATCCAGGTCGTTGCGATGATCAAGACTTTAATGACTACATGTTATGGGTCATGATTATCTCATAATTATTAATCATAATTATCCGCAAAAGGGAGACAGTCACTTGAGGTCTGGCTACCAGATAGGATAATCTTTGGGCTCCGCTACCCCGAGGCGATCTCGGGGTCCTTTGGCTCAGGGGGGGGTCCCGGGCGTCCGCCTTCCCTAGGTAATCTTGGGGACCTGACCTTCCGAGGTGGTCTTGGGCATATGTCCTCCTGAGGCGATCTCCAGAGTAGGTCTGCCCAAGGTGATCTCGGGAGCCTACCATTCCCAAGGGGGTCTCGGGAGTCAGAGAAAGAGAGTCGTCCAGACTCGGTGGATCTTGCCACATATCTTCTTCAGCCCACGTGTCAACCATGGGGTGCTCAACCCCATCACAGGTCCCTCCTTCAAGTCACATTGAAGGAAATGTGGTTGACTGATTAAACTAGTGGTGTAATGAGGAAGCTATGTTATGGTGGGTCCCTGCACCCATTACTACTTCATTGGCGGCACGTTGGGCCCGAGGAATCGAAACATTCGTCCCTAGGTCTGAGGCAATCCTTTTTTCAATTAGTCTTCCAAAAAGGCTTCTGTGATTTTCGAAGCACAGCAATGATAGTCGTCCATCACCCATAAAAGCGCATGGAGCCCTTTAATGGCAACAAAACCCCCCTCGCGAATGCACCTTCGTCACATGCCCCAACTTCTCTCCTTGCGATCTCCTGCTGAAATGCGCGACTCCGGCTGACATGCGCGGCAGGCTCACATCAAACGGCTGTTTAGTGGTGATGCCTCGATATAGCTATCCTTTATCGTCCACGCGTCTTGCCCCCATTGTACACACGCAGGCGGCTTCTTCATTATAAAAAGGGGAGGCGAAGACGTTCGTCCTCCTTTCGGCTTCATCGCTTAGCAGACCTCGTCCTCGTCTTCTTCCCTAAGGACTCCTTCTCACGCGTAAGTTTTCTGCTTCCTTCTCATCTTCTTCCTTATGAGCCATGGGTAAGGATAACAAGAAAGATCAGGATAGGAGAGGGGTTCCGGAGGAGGGCTACCAAGCGGAGTTGTACGAGTCCGCCTCATCTAGAGTAAGGCCGGAAACTCTATAAGCAGCCTGTGAGGCTTATGACATTTCGGCTGAGATGGCGGTGGTGATCCCTAGGATGGACCAATCGCCAGTAGAACCTCCTATAGGTTTCTTTACCTTCTTCCTACGACAAATAGAGTCAGGGTTTCATTTCCCTATTCCCCCTTTTTTCATGAGTGTATCCTCTTACTTTGACATTCCTCTCCACTAGATGGTCCCCAACACCTTCACTCAGATGGGCGGGGCGGGGCGTACATCATTTTTAAGCTCTTCGATATCCCTCTGACCCCCCACCTTTTCCATTTCTTCTTTGTTCCGATTGGCTCACGAGGGGCATTTAGCTTTACAGCACACCACAGCCATAGGTTCTTAAGAGGGTTCCCTTCTTCTCATAAAGGGTTGAAAGATCGATTTTTCTTCATCCGACTACCCTACCATCCTTTCAGTTCCCATAACTGGACGGAGAACCTGCCTGCTCTCCCAGAACTAGGGAACTTTCAACAGGATCCTGCCTACCAATGAGTTAGGAGCCTTCGTTCTAGCATGGAGTTCAGTGGTTCGGGTCTGGTACATAGTGATGAGCTCATGTACCGAGCGGGCCTCAGCCCTAAAGTCACCTGCATCAGCCCTAACCTCGGTAAGTTTGTCATTTCCATCAATACCCGTTAATTCTAACTGATGTTCTATTGCTTGTCTATTGCAGAGAAAATCATGCTCTCGAGGGCGATGAACCGGCTCATCAAGTGGGATGAAGCCAACAAGGAGGCCTTGGATCCTCCTCCAACCCCTCTCGCCTCACCCTCTGCCTCGGCCGAGACCTCGGAGGAGACGGTCAAATCATCCGGTGGGCACACAATGCCGGAGCGAATAGAGGCTCTTGTCGTGCCTCAGACGATTGCCGACCAAGGGACTCTGGAGTTGTCTGTCAACCCAGAGACCGACGTCCCTTCGGAGAACGATCCGCATCTTGTTACCGTCCATACGGGAGTGGCTACGGAGAAGTCAGCGTCTCCTGCCGACCCACAGCTGCCCAAATTCTCTAGACGGCAAAAGAGGAAAGTCTCGGAAGACCGCGCGCCGAGACGGAAGAGGTTGCGCTGCATCGATCCCAGCAAACTCCCTTCCATCCCTGAGGAGGGCATCCCCATCTCCGATGATGAGGACACTGTTCCCCTGTCTCAGCATTTCCAGCAGACTGCGCCTCCAGAGACAGGAGGTCAGGCCCCCAGCTCCTCCCGGTCGACCCTTCCGAGGCCCCTAAAGGCAAGCAAGTATTGTCTGCCCAACCTCGTATGCAGCTCGACTGCCTACGCAAGAGGCTTGACGCGGCCTTAGAGGCTACTATGTAGTCTTTCCCCCCGGTGCAATTTAGGGAGGTCCCAGCCGAGGGCCTTTCTTCCGAGGGGGCCTCCAGTTCCGATGAGGATGACTCTGGCCCCTCCACAGTGCCACCTAGAGCTTCTACAGTCCAGCCACTCCCCGCGCTCAAAGACTCTTTACCCTCTGTGAGCCGAGCCGACACCCCGAGGAGTCAAGGAGTCTTTGGAGAAGATGTCGTGCATGTCTCTGTCGGGCCTCTCACCACCCTCCGTGAGTCTCTATTAAAGGTAAGTGTTCTCGGTTTTATAGATTACCTCCCTTTATGTTTTATGACTCCTTTGCACTATAATAGGCGGCTCAAGACTGCCTGACAACCGATTGACACTTATACTCCTGGTGAGAGGTTGAGGCTTTGACCAGCCGAGCACTAAAAGCGGAGGCCGACGCCGACCATGCCCATAGAGCGGGACTCATGCAAGTGGAGGTCAGCAGAGCTCTCCGAGTGAAGGTGGAGCATCAACTGGAGACCCTGCTGGCTTTGGAGTCTTCCTTACATAGTTCCCGCCGCAGGGAGCGGTTGATGTCCGAGAGAGCAGTGGCCCTCACGGACAACCTGCTCAGGATGACTCAGGAGCGGGACCAGCTTCAAGCCAAGGAGAATAAGCTGTCGGGGGATGTCAGACTCTGGAGACCTCGGCCGGAAAGTTGAACGGGCGCATCAAAGACCAAGCGCACCAGCTAGCCCAGAAGGAATTAGACATCATGGCGGGCACTGATCGCTTGACCGGCCTAGAGGAGGACGTGGTCCAGGCCCAATCGAAAGCCTTGGCCACCTCAGAGAGACTCAAAGAGGCCATGGAAGGCTAGGATAGAATGTCCTCTGAGGTGGCTAGCTAAAGATTGCCAAGGAGGTAGTCGAGGCCGAGCTGTGCAATTTCAGGGTTGCCGAGGCATCCCGTCCAAAGGAGGTCGAGGCGGAGTTCAAGGCCAGGTTCCTGAAGTCTGACGAGTTTGGCAATATCCTGGCCAGCCAGGTAATAAAGTGTCTGAAGCAGGGCTTCCATGGGGCCATCGACCAACTACGGAAGACCCAACTCTTGCAGCCGGATGCCGACTTGAGCTTCATGAGCATCAGCCAGGTCTGGGAGGATAAGTACCATTTTTGTTGATTATTTGAGTTGCTAAAATCCATGTTTGACCTATGTTTTTATTGCTTAATTGTGAAATTGCCCTAGGTTTTAGAACTTACTCTTATTTTGGACTTAATTGCAAAATTGCATTAAATTGGATTATTTGGCCACTAAATTCTTGATCTATTTTTGTAGACATGAAAGGTTCATGGATCTAGGGCATATTGGGTCGAACTTGAGTCAGAAGTGACCCGGATCGAGTTATCAAGATTATGATCAATCCGGGTCGTCCGATTCAAAAGCGGCTAGATCTGAGCCATCCGGGACCATCTGAAGCAATCCGAGCTAGGGTTAGGGTTGATCAAGCACACTGATCATGATCTGAAGGTTTCATCCCAATCAGAGCTAAATCAACCGTTGGATCAAGCTCGGAGGGTTCTAGATCGTCCATTCAAAGATTAGGTTGATCTGGACCATCCATTGCAAATCTGGAGGATCCGAGCTACCACAAGGTAGATCCTGACCCCTGATCATCATCATTAAAGTTTGGCTCAAATCAGAGCAAGATCAGCCGTTGGATTTTCTCAAATCAATCACAGCCGTCCATTCCTATGTATTTAATCAAAACTTCCACAGCCTTTCTCCTCGTCGCGTCTTCGCCGCAACAGGAGCTTCTTCGTTTTCTCTTCGTTTTGCTTGCTAGTTTCTCATCCAAGGAGGCGCGACCACCTCAATCTTGACCTCGGTTCATCATCTGGATCATTGAAGATCGATTCGGTGGAGAATTCAGGTCCAGCATCATCCGGACAGAGTGTGTTTGAGGGTTTCGGCACCTCTGCTAACCAATCACTCGATTCTCGTCCACAAGCCATTTCCGACCATCTGAGCTGCTTGTAGGGGTTCTCAGGTGAGCTCAGATGAGTCTCAAATCATCATCGCAGCCCATCCATCGAGATAGAAGAGATTGGACTGGAAAATTCCAGCCGCGTGTAGTTTGAGCAGAGTTCATCAATCCAATCTGTTTTCCACTGATTTGCTGTCCCTAGGGGTTCGAAGCCAGCTCTTGCTTGACGACCAAGAAGATTTTGAGCTAGGAAAGGATTGGGGTTTAGTTTGCTTAGTTAATTTTTATTGTAGTAACTGTAATCTCAGTTTCTGCCTCGTTTCTTACTGTTTCTGAATTTCAGATTGGTTAAGTTTGGTTTCTGAATTGTTACTGTTTTAATCAGTTTAGATTATGTAAGTTAATTAGATTTATTGTTTGATAGTGCCTATTTGCTTTTAAATTTTAGTTTAATTCGTGTTTAATTGTTGTGTATCAAGTTGTAGTCGCGTGCCAATTCCATTTCTGCAGTTTCTGATACAAGTTGTTAATTTCTGCATTTAGTAGTTGTTGATTTCGGCATTCAAGCTAAATAGATGCTTGTCTAGTTAACATAGAACTTAGCATTGGTTGCCCGCAATTTAGTTTCATGTTTTTAGCCCAGCTTGTGGCGTATCAAATCCAAATTCATTGCCCTGTTTTCAGTTCCCAATTTCTGCACATCACAGTTTCTGAAACTTAACTTCGTGACCTGCATTTCAAGCTGTAGTTCCTGAATTCACATCAATTGCATTTCAGTTCTTAAGAATTTTTATGTGAACATTATCTTGGATTCGAGCAGTTCTGAAAAAAATCAAATAGTTTGCATCAAATGAATTCCAATTTCTGAAATATTGCAATTCATTCTTGAAATTCTACAGCACTTGTCCCTATTTTGATCAGTTTTATTCGGATTATGAATTCTGCATTTATCCCTGCAATTTACTGCATTCATAGTTGTGCTTTCCATGCCTATTTGATTAACTTCAATTCCGAATCATTAGAATTAGCTTTGCACTTAGCATCAATTCTTTTTGGCACATAAGCATTGCCCATGTGTATCAAGTTTGAGTCATTTCTGGTTTTGTGCTAAGTGAAGTTTCAGCAGATGTTTCAGTAATTTTGAGTTTAAATTCTTGAAGTCCAACAAGTCTTCTAGTGTGGTATTGAGTTGGAGTTTAGTTTGTTTCACAATCAGCAGTTTTGAACTTTAAGCTTCAATTTTTGCATAATAGTGTTTTAGTGGCTGAATATTCTTGTATCAAGTGGAGCACTCGGAATGGATGGGTATGAAATTGAACATAACCTGTAGTGTAGACTCACATTGGAATTCGAATTTATTTTTCCAAGTTCATGCTCATTTGCATTAGTTAACTGAGTTCACCATTAATTGAGTTCATAATTGCCATTACTTGGTTTAAGTTTGCTGGGTTAAGTGTCTTCCTTTTCTTTGTGCTTTTCCATTTCTATTTGAAACCAAATCCAATTCACATTCGAAACTCGATATCCACAAACGACACATAAATACAAGTCGAATCAAACACAACATCAACTGGTCCCGAGGAAAAATACGACCTGTGGCCCCTTTACTACGTTTTCATATTTTTGATTGCAAAAAGGGTTTCCAGCTTTCATTCATATTTAAATTCTAATTGGACCCACATTTCGTGACAATTTAATCTAGTATTTCGGGTCCACCACTAGCCCAGAAGGAATCAGACATCATGGCGGGCACTGATCGCTTGACCGGCCTAGAGGAGGACGTGGTCCAGGCCCAATCGAAAGCCTTGGCCACCTCAGAAAGACTCAAAGAGGCCATGGAAGGCTAGGATAGAATGTCCTCTGAGGTGGCTAGCTAAAGATTGCCAAGGAGGTAGTCGAGGCCGAGCTGTGCAATTTCAGGGTTGCCGAGGCATCCCGTCCAAAGGAGGTCGAGGCGGAGTTCAAGGCCAGGTTCCTGAAGTCTGACGAGTTTGGCAATATCCTGGTCAACCAAGTAATAAAGTGTCTGAAGCAGGGCTTCCATGGGGCCATCGACCAACTACGGAAGACCCAACTCTTGCAGCCGGATGCCGACTTGAGCTTCATGAGCATCAGCCAGGTCTGGGAGGAGCTCCCACCAGAAGATAAGGAGTTGTAAATAATATAAAGCTCTTTTCCAACCTGGGCCTTGCCTTTTTTTCTGGTTGTTCTTAGTATCTTCTTCAATTTTTCTAATGCGCCAGATATGTAATCATTTTGCCTGTAATGAAATCATTTCTTGGCCTGCTATCTTGAATATCTTTTCTGTTTTGCTCCCTATGCATTATTTGTCCTTGACGTGAGGGGTACGGGCTCTGAAGAACAAGTGTTCTTCCCTGACTCGAGGAGCGAGGACGCTAGAGAGCAATCATTCAGTCTATGGAGCAAGCGACCCCGAGGGAGACCCCAGGTGAAGCTGAGCAAGCCTGGAGGACCCCGCTGAGACAAGCATCGACCTCGAAGGATGAGCTATAGTAGTTGTATCTTCTTGTACTTTGCTTTGTTGTTTGAGAGTGTAACTACTAAATGTACACCAGAATTCTTAATGGAACACTGTGTCCTTTTCCTTTGTGTACTTAGAGTCTTTCTTTAATCTATGTCTCCTTGTGCATTTACACGACCCGCTTTTATCTTCATAAGTGAGATCATTTTATTCTTTCCACGGCCCAAGGGGTCGCTAGCGCGGCAAGGATGTCCATAAGCTCGAGAACCCCACCGCTTAGTGGTCGACAGGCGGCTGCACATCAATACAAGTTCTCGCCGAACAGCCACAAGGAAATGACCTCTGTCGAGTTCTTCTAGCCAGCTCTTGGTCAGGTATCCACCGTACCCGAACCAAACCTACTCACCTCGGGCATCCGAAGCACCGCGAGGTAGTAGGGTTTTAACAGCTCTTGGTCGAGCATCAGCAGCACCCAGACCAAGCCTACTCACCTCGGGCATCCACAGCACCGCTAGGTAGTAGGGTTTGAACAGCTCTTGGTCGGGCATTGACTAGTGTTTTGGAAAGATTTGGTATCAAAGAGACAATTCATGTCGAAAAAAAAATTCTGCAAATTCCATGTGCCAAGAATGAGTGGGAAGAAGTGGGCAAGGATTGAAAACAATTGAAGATTCTTGATCATCATTTGAAGATACAAGGAAGTTGAACCTCAAGCTGAATTCGGCACTCAAAGTTGAAATGAAAACAGATGCCAAAAATAGGAAAAAAAATGAAGAGAAAAGCAGTTTGTGCCAAAAGAAAAAAAAATCTGCTAACTTGGATCGGAATTGGCTTGGATGAAGAATTGAGAAGTTGGAATTATGGAAGTTTAGATCAGCAACACTCTATTAGGGACTGATTTGATGCTGTGCAATTCTGAAATCAGTGCAGGAAATTGGTGCCAAAACAGAAGAAAAAAAAAATATGTGCAGATTTGTTATTGGAGTGCAGCTGGACTAGTGTGAGCTGATACTGAGTTTAGTTGCAACGGGAGCTGATAAGAACCTAAGCAAATCACTTGACAGCTATCAGAGAATATGGAGAGCAATAAAACTAAGAATATGAGCTGAGAATGCAGCCGAAAAGAAAAAAATCAGAATGGAATGTTCCACTCAAACAGTTTGTATCAACTTGGGACTGAAATTGGGTTTTCTAGGCTATAAATCAAGGCATCAAAGATATAAATGTATCAAAGAGTGTTGAGTGCATCTACTGCTGATCAGAGCAAAGGTAGATGCTGCTGCTTGGATGTTTTATTCAGAATACAGAAAAAAATTAGGGAAAGGCATTGTAGTGTTGTGGTCTCAAGTGCAGCAATTAATTTCTCTACTATTTGTTGATGCCAACTGCTGTTAAGAAACCAGAGAACTGCAAGGATGAAGAACATGATGAATCTAAATTCTGGAACTGGTTGCGTGAAGCTGCAGTTTGAAACAGAGAAAAAAAAACAACAAACAACAATAGGGTGGATGAAGAAAACAGTGAGGTTAGAGTTGAGTTATCAAGTGAATATTGAGGGAAGGAAGAGTTTTGATACCTAAAGGTTTTAAAGAACTTGGAGCATTGAATCGGGCGCAAGTGGACGAATTTGACAACGCATAATCAGAAAAAAAAAGTTGCTGAAAGTTCAGTTACGAAAAAAAAAGAGAAGAAGCTGGAATTTTGGGAACTAAAAGGAAAACATTGGGAAGAAATCCATGTGCCAAGCTTTGGATATAAATTCTGGTCAGCAAGTTTCCAACTAAACAAGACTTAGCTGCCAAAACAAGCAAGAAATCAGCAGCTGATCATTCAAAAAATGATGAGAGAAGAGAAAGAAGCAAAAATGGCACGCAATAGCACAATTGGCACATTGAGATCAGTAGGGTTTTCTTCATCCAAATCAAAGAAATTATTTAAGTTTGACTTCACCACACTTTTTATAGCACTAGAGGACTGACAAGGAGGGCAAAGTGCATCAAGAATATCCTTGAGCAACCATGTCTTCCACTTTATCAATTTTTCCATTTTCTTGGCTTTTATTCCACTCCTTACCATTTTTCATGTTTTCACTTGTTTTTATAGATATTGATCCTAATCATGAATAATGGTGGATATTAGATAACAAGCAAGCCTATGATAGTACAAGAAGCATGTGTGTTTGAGTGAGCTCCACTTCCATCATCAACTTAGAATTTAAGGAAAGAGCCACCAAAATTTTCCTTGAAAGGCTAGTGAGTTAAATTCATCTCAATGACTCATGAAGGATGAAAAGGCTAAGTTGTTGATTTAAGGACAAGATACTAATCCATAGAGCTTAGATTTATGAGAATTGACAACCTTAGGTAATTTCTTTTCATTTGTTTCTAATTATGCTTAAGAAAATCTAGGGGATACATATTTAGTGATTTCGCAAGATGCTCAAGTTTAAGTGTGGGGGAGTTGATAAGTACCATTTTATTGATTATTTTAATTGCTAAAATCCATGTTACCCATGTTTTACTTGCTTAATTGTGAATTTACCCTAGATTTTAGAACTTCCTCTTATTTTGAACTTAATTGCAAATTTGCACATATTTGGATTATTTGGCCACTAAATTTTTGATCTATTTTTGTAGGCATGAAAGGTTCAAGGACCTAGGGCATACTGGGTCAAACTTGAGTCGGAAGTGGACCCGGATCGAGTTATCAAGCTTCGGATTAATCCGGGTCGTCCAATTCAAAAGCGGCTAGATCTGAGCCATCCGGGACCATCTGAAGCAATCCGAGCTAGGGTTAGGGTTGATCAAGCACTCTGATCAAGATCTGAAGGTTTCATTCCAATCAGAGCTCAATCAACCGTTGGATCAAGCTCGGAGGGCTCTAGATCGTCCATTCAAAGATTAGGTTGATCTGGACCATCCGTTGCACATCTGGAGGATCCGAGCTACCACGAGGTAGATCCTAACCCTTGATCAACATCTGGAAAGTTTGAGTCAGATCAGAGCAAGATCAGCCGTTGGATTCATCCAAATCAATCTGGACCGTCCATTCCTATGCATTTAATCAGAAACTCCACAGTCTTCAGTTTCGTCGCGTCTCCGCCGCAGTTTCTTCCTCTTCGCGTGTTCTTCGTTTTTTTCAGCTGTTTCTTCAATCCAAGGGGCGCGACCACCTCATCTCTTCATCTAGATCAAGTCGAGGTCACTGGGGAGAGCAATCGGTGGAGTTTCAGCTTGGAATTGGGCAAGAACAGGGCTGTTGAGAGGTTTCCGCAGTTCTGTATTTGGTTGCTTCGGTTTCGGTTTTGTCAAGTTCTTCATCAATCCAAGCTATTCAGAGGGGTTCCCTGGAGTGTTTGGATTATTCCCGCACCTTCATTTCAATCAGACAAAGCTGAATTGAAGAAATCGATTAGGTTTTCCCTCTTGAACAGATTTGAGCTAGATTCGACTACAGATTCAGTTCCCCAGTGAATTGCTGAGCTTACGGGTTCGAGGCCAGCCCTTGCGTGACGAACAAGGAGATCTTGGGCTAATGGAGTGATTGGGGTTTAGATTTCTTATTGCATTTTTGATTTGTAGCTGTAATTTCAAATTCTGCCGCAAATCATTTCTGAATTTCTATTCTAGCTGCTGTAATTTTCTTGTATGGATTGTTTCTTTCTCAATTGGAGGCTCATCCTTGAGTGACAGCAAGGATTTCGTGAGCTGAGATGAGAGATTGAGGCTTTGCTTAATTTAATTCCATTGCAATTAGCTGTAATTTCGAATTCTGTCATTTCTGTTCTGTTTTCATATCAACTGCTTTAGCTTCCTGTTCTGAATTGCTTCAGTTGTAATTAGGTTTCAGTTCTGAAGTTTGCAAGTATTAGATAGGTGGTTTGTCAGTGAGTAATGGAATTAATTTTAGTTTGCTTCGCATAGTGTAATTTCTGCAATCTCTTTTATCTGTTGCGTACTTCAAGTTTCATTTCTGATTTTGTGCAGTTTCTCTTGAATTCAATTTGTGTTTAGTTCAATTCCAGAGATTAAATACAGAATTTAGTGTGCTTATGCGTTTCTGAGCTTGTTTCCATTTATGTTTCATTGCTAGTTACTTAGCTTGTAATGTATCAGTTAATTCTTGCTTATCAATTTTATTTCTGCAAGTGTTCATGATAGTTTCTTAATTGTGTGTTGGTGAGAATCCCTTTTGTCTGAGCCTCTTCTGAACATTAGTGTTACTTTGCAATCTGATTTGTGAGTTTTAGCATGGGATTTGCCTCTTAATGTTTGCGTTCAGTTCTGCATTCCCGCATTTGCTTTATTACTGCAATTTTTCCATTAACGTTCTACATTTCTGAATCCACTTCTTCCATTCAATTGTTTCTGAATTGGACACCCTCATTTCTAAAATCTTCAGTTAATATTTCTGAAATTGTGTCAAATTAGCTCAATTTCCACTTCTGAACTACCCTTGCAGTTGTTTCATCCCAAAGCAATTGAGATTGAGTTCTGAACTGGGTTTCAAATTGCGCAGCAGTCTTTTCTTGCGTGCCCACTATAATCTCTGCACTTTCGGTTGCTAGTGAAGTTTGTATTCTAATTGTTTGTTACCATCCAATTGCTGCACATCAATTGCTACCCATCAATTTATAGAGCTGAATTTAGTTAAGCTTTTGGCACAAAGGTGTTGGTGCAATCTTGGTTAGGTCAGGGTTGACCTAGGTTGACTAGGCTCGGGTTAGTCGATGTCAGATAAGCTTGGTGAGCTTATGTTTGGATGTTTCGATGTTTGATAATTATGTTTGAATGTCGTATGATGTCAAGTGAGTCAAGGTTGACTGGAGACTTGACTAGGTGAAGTCAAGGTGGATCGGAGAGATCGCACGCTGACATAGGAAAAGACCTAGTGGGACTAGGCACACCTAGTGGGACTAGGTGAAGTCCAGGTGGATCGGGGAGATCGCACGCTGGCATGGGAAAAGACCTAGTGGGACTAGGCACACCTAGTGGGACTAGGTGAAGTCCAGGTGGATCGGGGAGATCGCACGCTGGCATGGGAAAAGACCTAGTGGGACTAGGTACACCTAGTGGGACTAGGTGAAGTCCAGGTGGATCGAGGAGATTGCACGCTGACAATGGGAAAAGACCTAGTGAGACTAGGTGAAGTCCAGGTGAATCGGGTAGATTGCACGCTGGCAAGGTGGAAGTCTACCGAGAGACTAGACCTAACTCGAGGGTTAGGCAAACCTGGTTGGGAATCAGGTTAAGTCCTAGTTGAGAGCTAGGATGGAGAAATCCAAATTGGTCAAAGGGGTTGACCGTGAACACAAGTTAGGTTGGTCTCAATCGATTGGGTGATCGATTGGGTTGTTGTCTCGCGAGAACAAGAAGGATCTTAATCAATTGGGTAATTGATTAAGAAGGATGGTAATCAATTAGGTAATTGATTAAGGAGGATCTTAATCAATTAGGTAATTGATTAAGGAGAAAGTGAATCGATTGGGTAATCGATTAAGAGAGTTTGTTGCGAGAACAGAAGGTGGCTGAATCGATTGGGTAATCGATTCAGCCTTCCCTTAATCGATTGGTCAATCGATTAAGAGCAGTCTTAATCGATTGGCTAATCGATTCAGGTTCAAAAACTAGCCGTTGAACGGCTAGTATGACGTGGTAATCGATTGGGTAATCGATTAGGGAACCCTAGGCGTCGGGTATAAGGGTTTTCACGCACCACAACTCTTCTCCCCTTCTTCTCCTTCATTTGGTGCCATCTCAAGGGAAGTCTTGGAGGACTTTGCTGCTGCATTTCCAAGATTCTAGAGGCAACCACAAGCTTAAAGATAGCAAGGAAAGCAAAGAGAGTTTATTCATTGTAAATCTTGTAAGATTTCATTTTGTGTTTGCTTTGATTCTTGTTGTATCTTTGTGAAAGCTTGTAAGAGGTTTCTCCACCTCAAGAAGGAGATCTTTCATAGTGCATGAGAGAGTGAGGAGAGTGGTTCCTTGGATTAGTCACCCGACCGGGGTGGATACCAAGTAAATCCTTGTGTTAGCATTGCTTGAAGTCTTCCGCCGCGACAAATCATCTACAAGCAAATCGGAGCTAATCACCCCCCCTCTAGCTAGTCTACCGGTCCCAACAAGTTGTATCAGAGCGAGGTCGCTCTTCTTTGGACTCATCGCCAAGAGGGCAAGAGCTAGAGGAAGAAGAAGAAGTTGGAAGAAACCCTAATTTCAAGAAGTCATCATCAAGAGGGTTCAACTTCAAAAATGGAGTTCGGCTACGACACCCGGGCACCTCCACCATTCGACAAGGCAAATTTCGATCTTTGGAAGTCAAAGATTGAAAATTACTTCATGATGGAGATAGAGCAATGATTTGCTCTAATGGAGGGTTTTGAGGCTCCAACAAGCACCAAAGGAAAGCTTCTCAAGAAATGCAAATGGAATGAGGAGCAAATCAAGAGATGCGAGGCCAACTACAAAGTGACCAAGTTATTGGTCAATCTTTTGCCGAGCAACATCTTGGACAAGATTGGAGAATTCAAAGACGCCAAAGAGCTTTGGAGCAAATTGGCAAAGCTTCATGAAGATCCCTCCACTGTACCAAATCAAGACAAATCCGAAGAGGGAGATTCATCGGAGGAAGAAGATTCGGAAGTTGAGAGATGCTCAACATCCGAAGATGAAGTTCAAGAAGCCTCCACTTCAAGGATTGAGGGGGAGCAAAATGTGCCATTGATATCGGATCAAAGAAAAGCTTCAACATCATCATCCGAGGTCAATAAAGAAGAAGAGGAGTCATGTGCCACCCCTACAAGCAAAGGTATAGATATTTCAATTTGTAAAAATAAAAATCATATCATTTGCTTTGAGTGTAGGGAAAGAGGACACTATAAGAGTAAGTGACCCAAATTGGTCAAGAAGAAGGTGCAAGTGGCACCCAAGACCAAGGAGAAGCCAAAGGAGGTCGGCCCCGTGGCAAAGAAGGATAAGAAGCACATTGTGTGCTTCTCATGTAAACAAAAGGGACATTATCGGAATCAATGTCCAAAGGGGAAGGATCCGACCAAGGCAAAAAGGAGGAGCTCAAGTCAAGGGGGAGCCTCCAAGAACAAGACTAAGGTACCACTAGGTAATGGTACTCACTTAAATCATGATAATACGCATGCTAGAAATTATTATCATTTTAATGCTATTTATCATGAAAATAGGAGGTATGAGAAACCTAAAGAAAAATATAGAGTCTTCCATGCTAGGTCTACCACGTCTAAGGATAGAGAAGATTTTAGATCATTTAAGGATAGACCTACCCAAAACAAGTCCAAGAAAAACAATCACCAAGGCTATACTAGAAAACCAAGCCTTGAGGAGGTAATAATTGAAAATCAAGTTTTGAGGTCAAAACTTGATAAATTGGAAAAATCCCTTAAGAAAATAGAAAATCTATTTAAGGGATCAAAAATTCAAAACCTAGACTTAGGAAATCAAGGACCCTCTAGGAGCAAAAAAGGTTTGGGATACAAATCTAAAACCAAGGATGATGGTCCATCCTATCATAGAGTTCCATATAGATATGGAACTCAATCTAGGTCAAGGAGTCAAGTCAAGGTCACAAGGGAAGCCATCCCTAGAGTTGACCAAGACAAGACTAACATGACTAAGGCTTCAGAGAAGCCTAAGAAAGTCTTTAGGAAGGTATCAAGGGAAGTCATCCCTAGTGAATACCTAGAACACCCAAGGAGCACCAATAGGTTTTGGGTTCCTAAGAGTGTGTTTGCCACACCCTAGATAGGTCTAGGGAGTGTCAACTCTAATTGGAAGGGTAGTTAACCCAACCTTGATGAAGTTGGCACTTTGGGACGTTTTCAAGGAATTACTACCCTTGAAAATGAAGGATTCATTTATTTACTCTAGGAGGAGTAAATTTTGTGCCAAACTATATTCTTGGAAGATTGAGCTTAATAAAGTTGGCACAATTAGGTAAGAATCCAAAGATAAGCCAAGTTGGGGAGTTTTGGCATTATCTTGGAAATTAGGGCAAAATTAGGATTATCAATGACTTACTGATGAGTTATTGATACTTAGATAGAAAATCTAGGTATCTTCTTTTATGCTATTATGCCATATTTTCTATGCCCTATCACATGCCATGACATCATATTTTATTATTCATATTTAATTATGAAAATATTCCATGTCATGTCATACATGCATCATTCATCACATGTTAAAATACTTTCTTTTGAAAATTATCATATGATGCATGTCATAGTCATAATCATGCATCAAGTCAATTTTATTGAAATTAAGGACATTGGCATTGATTGACATCCTAGGTGGATGATCAAAGTTTATAATGTCTAGGTAGAAATGCATGAACCCTTAGTTTAGGGAGAACATGACTTTTACATCTCACTAAGCCTATAAGTTGACTTGTGTGTGTTTTGAAATACATTAGAACAAGTGAGATGCTAGGGTGATGAATAAAACTCAAAATGTTGATTTATATTCATCTTATTGAGTTTTAGTATCATCAAAATATGAAGTTCAAATGAACTCCAATCATTGGGAAAGCTAATGTACAAGTCATGTGCATTTAGCCCAAGGAACATGGTTGGAAATTGTTTTTGAAACCTATTTCAAAACTATCTTAGAAAACCTTGGTGAAGACCATCTTTTGATATCACTCATCATTGATAAATTGGATACAACATGGAGTAAAACATTGAGATATTTCAATGGTTTCCAATTTTGTGTCAATCTTTGGAAATAAAGGTTATTTTCATAGAAAACTATTTTTCCTTGATAGTATATGTTATAAATAATGTCTACACAAAATTTTAGGATTTTTCAAATTTTGTAGAATTATTTAGGGGTTTCTGAAATTCGGACTTAAATTATTTTCAGAAATCAGAAACTCCCAATCGATCAAGTGATCGATTAGGCTACTTCAATCGATTGGTCAATCGATTGTTAGCCCTATCGGCGAGCACAGAAGCTCGCGTAATCGATCCGTTGATCGATTCAAGGCAGCTGTAATCGATCGGGTGATCGATTAGTGCATGTCTTAATCGATTGGTTCCCAACGCCAATCGATTGGTGAGACTGAAACTGTCTATTTTCAGTCTAATAACCTAATTTTGAGTAACCCACCAATCCCTAGCCCCTTGGAATACTTTTATAAGTATATTTGGCTAACTTTCAGTATGAAATCAAAAAGGGGAGATGATTTGGTGAAAACTATAGGGTTAAGGAGAGATTTTGATTCAAGTTTTGATTCTCAAAATCTCAAAAACCTCAAGTTGAGATTTCCTAAAGTTTTAGGAACTCAAAAATCATTGTTGGTGCAATGATGGAGGGATAGAGCATGTTTTGAGGGGGAGGTCTTCCTTAAAAGCATGTGTTTGAATTTTTATTTTTGGGATAAGTGAAAGAATGAAGATTGGAAATCTTCATTATGATGAATGCTCAAGGATGAGCATAGGTTCAAATGGAAGGTATGGGACTTTCATTGAGCAAGCCTTTGACCATATAGACTCTCGGGGAGAGTTTTTGATGTATGTCAAAGGGAGAGAAATTGAAAGGCTAATAGGGATTAGTCTCTCTCAAACATATTGTCAAACATCAAAAAGGGGGAGATTGTTGGTGCAATCTTGGTTAGGTCAGGGTTGACCTAGGTTGACTAGGCTCGGGTGAGTCGATGTCAGATAAGCTTGGTGAGCTTATGTTTGGATGTTTCGATGTTTGATAATTATGTTTGAATGTCGTATGATGTCAAGTGAGTCAAGGTTGACTGGAGACTTGACTAGGTGAAGTCCAGGTGGATCGGAGAGATCGCATGCTGACATGGGAAAAGACCTAGTGGGACTAGGCACACCTAGTGGGACTAGGTGAAGTCCAGGTGGATCGGGGAGATCGCACGCTGGCATGGGAAAAGACCTAGTGGGACTAGGCACACCTAGTGGGACTAGGTGAAGTCCAGGTGGATCGGGGAGATCGCACGCTGGCATGGGAAAAGACATAGTGGGACTAGGTACACCTAGTGGGACTAGGTGAAGTCCAGGTGGATCGGGGAGATCGCACGCTGACAATGGGAAAAGACCTAGTGGGACTAGGTGAAGTCCAGGTGAATCGGGTAGATTGCACGCTGGCAAGGTGGAAGTCTACCGAGAGTCTAGACCTAACTCGAGGGTTAGGCAAACCTGGTTGGGAATCAGGTTAAGTCCTAGTTGAGAGCTAGGATGGAGAAATCCAGGTTGGTCAAAGGGGTTGACCGTGAACACAAGTTAGGTTGGTCTCAATCTATTGGGTGATCGATTCGGTTGTTGTCTCGCGAGAACAAGAAGGATCTTAATCAATTGGGTAATTGATTAAGAAGGATGGTAATCAATTAGGTAATTGATTAAGGAGGATCTTAATCAATTAGGTAATTGATTAAGGAGAAAGTGAATCGATTGGGTAATCGATTAAGAGAGTTTGTTGCGAGAACAGAAGGTGGCTGAATCGATTGGGTAATCGATTCAGCCTTCCCTTAATCGATTGGTCAATCGATTAAGAGCAGTCTTAATCGATTGGCTAATCGATTCAGGTTCAAAAACTAGCCGTTGAACGGCTAGTATGACGTGGTAATCGATTGGGTAATCGATTAGGGAACCCTAGGCGTCGGGTATAAGGGTTTTCACGCACCACAACTCTTCTCCCCTTCTTCTCCTTCATTTGGTGTCATCTCAAGGGAAGTCTTGGAGGACTTTGCTGCTGCATTTCCAAGATTCTAGAGGCAACCACAAGCTTAAAGATAGCAAGGAAAGCAAAGAGAGTTTATTCATTGTAAATCTTGTAAGATTTCATTTTGTGTTTGCTTTGATTCTTGTTGTATCTTTGTGAAAGCTTGTAAGAGGTTTCTCCACCTCAAGAAGGAGATCTTTCATAGTGCATGAGAGAGTGAGGAGAGTGGATCCTTGGATTAGTCACCCGACCGGGGTGGATACCAAGTAAATCCTTGTGTTAGCATTGCTTGAAGTCTTCCGCCGCGACAAATCATCTACAAGCAAATCGGAGCTAATCACCCCCCCTCTAGCTAGTCTACCGGTCCCAACAAAAGGGTGTTCCCTTGCATATCAAGTGGGCACCCTCTATGGAATCTGTTTTAGGTGAAGATTCAGTTAATAATTCATGGTTTTGAGCTTTAATTCCTGTAGTTAAACAACCCTTTTAATGAGCTATTGCATTCGAATTCAGCTTGTTTCACAGCCAGCTCATTTCTTTAATTTTAAGCTTCATTCTGAGTATTAGTTTTAGCTGCTGCACTTTGTATCAAGAACAGTTTTGGCAGTGATAGGTGCCAAATCAAGTGAAATTTTCAGTGTGTTAGTGAGCTGGGAGATAGTTCGTTTCATGCATGGTTGAGTTTGAATTCCAACTTCCATTTCGGCATTAATAGCAAGTTTCAACTCTACAATTAGGCTTTAAGTGTTTGGCATTAGCTTTAATCGAAAATTTCAGCCTTGTTCTAATTCACTTGCTTAGCATTTGGGCTGCCATTAAATTCAGATTTGTTCCCCAAATTTAGTTAAGTTGCCTTGGTTGAGTAGCTTTTCATTGGTTGAGTTATTAATTGCAACACAACCTGTTTAGTTCATTCAGTTAAGTGATTTCCTTTCCATTCCTACTCGCATTCCAACCCAAATCACATTCGAAACCCAAATTCACAAACGACACATAAACACGAGCTCGAATCAAACAAACTCTCAACTAGTCCCGAGGAAAAATACGACCTGTGGCCCCTTTACTACGTTTTCATATTCTGATTGCAAAAAGGGTTTCCAGCATTATTTTATACAAATTCTAAATTCTGATGGACCCACATCCGTGACAACTTAATCTAGTATTTCACTTCATCAAATTCTGATGGACCCCGGCAACGGCGCCAAAAATTTGACGGACCCGAGATATGTGTCACGAAATGTGTGGGTCCTCCAAATTTAAATATGTTTATAAATGCTGGAAACCCTTTTTGCAATCAAAAATATGAAAGTGTAGTAAAGGGGCCACAGGTCGTATTTTTCCTCGGGACTAGTTGAGAATGGTTTGATTCGAACTCGTGTTTATTTGTCGTTTGTGTTTTCGGGTTTCAAATCAAATTCAATCAAGGCACTTAAACAATTTTGAAAAAACTAATCTGATTCCAAATGCAAAACAAAGGCTAAGCAAATGAATAAAGGCAGTGATACAATTTTCAGAAACAAACAACTTAGAACACTTGCTAGCTACAAAATTTAGTATCCAAACATTTAAACAAACTCAACACAACTAGCTACAATTTCCGAAAGCAAATAAATGCAGAAAAATTCAGTAATGGCCGAATGTTACACTAGCTGAGTTCAAGCACCATAGCACACCAAAATCAGCATATAATTGGATACCAATTAATGCCTAAACTGCCTCTTGATACAAAGTTACAAAATTTTCAGCACTTGGCACGCAAAAGAGAGAAAACTGATGTACTGCAATTAATCTTAAATGAAACACTATAAACTGATGTAAACCAAATGGAATTGAAGCTAGCTGTAATGTTCAGAAATGACCAACGGCAGAAATGAATGAAGGAGTTTGGAATCAGCCGAATGTAAATGGAAGCTGAGATCAAGTGCAGGAATTTCAGAAGGAGATGGCTGTGATGTTTCTGAATGCATTCGGCATTCAGAAATTCAAAATGGATAACTGAACACTGCAGAAATTGAGACTAACGTGCAGAAATGGAATGGATTCAGAAATTAAACTAGACAATTTAGCTTGACAAACTCAACTACCAGTGGTGTGATAAGCAAGGATGAAGGAAGAATATTCAGGAGTTGGAAACTGAGCACTCAACACAGCTGATGCAGAAAAGAAAATGCAGAACATTAGGACTCGAATGCAGAAATTCAGCTACAAACCAATGCAGAACAAACCACAAACTGAAACTAGTGCACAGAACTGATGTTCGGACAAGATGCAGAGGATCTAAGGTTTATTCGAGACAGATTTCAGAAACTACAACTAAAAGCATACTTGCAGAATTGAATCTGAAACTGAAAGAGGCTGTCAAGAAATTTCAGAAACTGCTGCACTAGCAACTGAGCAAAAGTATAGAATTAAATTTAAATGCGAAACACACTTAAATCACATTCATTAGCAGACTAATTGTTATCTCAAATCTCAGGAATTGAAACTGAACTCGAATTTAATACGAGATAAGATGAAAAATTAGAAACCAAGTTGGCACGCTGGAACAGAATTTATGCACAACAAATATTGAGCTGAAATGCAGAAATCGAAGTAATTGCAAGCTAAAAACTGGGAGTTAACTGAATTTAAAGCAATTGATCACTAGACAAGTAATCTAATTAATAAGAGGCATAATCGAAGCACTAATTAAAACAAAAACAATTCAGAATGAAAACTTAAACAACTGATACGAAAATTCAGAAACAGAAATTACTGCAGAAACTGGAATCTACTGCTAATAACTGAATTTAACTAAGACTAAGTTTCAATCTCTCATCTCAACTCAAGAACCCCTGCTGTCACTCAAGGATGAGCCTCGAATTGAGAAAGAAACGATCCATACATGAAAATTACAGCAGCTAGAATAAATTCAGAAATAAAACAACGGCAGAATTGAAAACTACAGCTAAAACAGAAATTGCGATAAGAAATCTAAGCCTCAATCCTTCCCTAGCTCGAATCCTCCTTGTTCGTCACGCAAGTGTGAGCCTCGAACCCGCAAGCTCAGCAAATCGAATGAGAAACAGCCTCTGCGATTCAAATCCAGCTCAGCTTCTACTCAAATCCGAAAACCCATCCAATTCCTTCAACCCAGCTGCGATGATGATTGGGATTGATCCGAGCACTTCAGGGAACCCCTCTGAACTACTCAGGTGGATGAAATGGTGCGCAGCCGATGTTTATGAAACCAGATGGCAGAGCAGCGAAAACCTCGCAACAGCTCTGTTCTTGGGCAGAATTCGAGCTGAAACTTCACCGAGAAGCCTTCCCAATGACCTAGGATTCGATCTAAGCAAGAAATGAGGGGTCGCGCCCCTTGGATTGAAGAACTACTGAAGAAAAAACTAAGAACTAGCTGAAGAACTCGGTTGCGGCGAAGAAGACGCGACGAAGCTGAAGACTGTGGAGTTTCTGATTAAATACATAGGAATGGACGGTCCAGATTGATTTGGATGAATCCAACGGCTGATCTTGCTCTGATCTGACCCAAACTTTTCAGATGTTGATCAAGGGTCAGGATCTGCCTCGTGGTAGCTCGGATCCTCCAGATGTGCAACGGATGGTCCAGATCAACCTAATCTTTGAATGGACGATCTAGAGCCCTCCGAGCTTGATCCAACGGTTGATTGAGCTCTGATTGGAATGAAACCTTCAGATCTTGATCAGAGTGCTTGATCAACCCTAACCCTAGCTCGGATTGCTTCAGATGGTCCCGGATGGCTCAGATCTAGCCGCTTTTGAATCGGACGGCCCGGATTAATCCGAAGCTTGATAACTCGATCCGGGTCCACTTCCGACTCAAGTTTGACCCAGTATGCCCTAGGTCCTTGAACCTTTCATGCCTACAAAAATAGATCAAAAATTTAGTGGTCAAATAATCCAAATATGTGCAAATTTATAATTAAGTCCAAAATAAGAGGAAGTTCTAAAACCTAGGGTAAATTCACAATTAAGCAAGTAAAACATGGGTCAAACATGGATTTTAGCAATTAAAATAATCAATAAAATGGTACTTATCAACTCCCCCACACTTAAGCTTGAGCGTCTTGCGAAATCACTAAATATGTATCCCCTAGATTTTCTTAAGCATAATTAGAAACAAATGAAAAGAAATTACCTAAGGTTGTCAATTCTCATAAATCTAAGCTCTATGGATTAGTATCTTGTCCTTAAATTAACAACTTAGCATTTTCATCCTTCATGAGTCATTGAGATGAATTTAACTCACTAGCCTTTCAAGGAAAATTTTCGTGGCTCTCTCCTTAAATTCTAAGTTGATGATGGAAGTGGAGCTCACTCAAACACACATGCTTCTTGTACTATCATAGGCTTGCTTGTTATCTAATATCCACCATTATTCATGATTAGGATCAATATCTACAAAAACAAGTGAAAACATGAAAAATGGAAAGGAGTGGAATAAAAGCCAAGAAAATGGAAAAATTGATAAAGTGGAAGACTTGGTTGCTCAAGGATATTCTTGATGCACTTTGACCTCCTTGTCAGTCCTCTAGTGCTATAAAAAGTGTGGTGAAGTCAATGGAAGACTTGGTTCATAACTACTTGATCCCACCACACAATAGCATAATCAGTGAATTCAATGGCAGCTAACTTAACCTTCTTATGTTCTGAAAATTCATGACAATCAAACACCATCTCTATCTTGGTTTCCCACTCCAAATAAATTTCTGGATCATTTTTACCTTGGAAGGATGGAATCTTCAGCTTTACGCTTCCTAAGTCATTAACTCTTCTATTTCCACCAATCCGATCCTCCCTATGCTCAGTCCGATCTCTATAGCCCCTCCTTTCTTCTCTATTACCATTCCAACCCCGATTGTAGTTTTGTTCACCAAATCCTTCCAACTCCTCTTCTTCTTCTATTTCAGCCTCGGAGCACGTCTTTGCTGTTGCACATTAGGATACCCTTGTTGATGTCTCCTAGGTGTTTCCGCTTCAACTCGATCCAGCCTCTCATGTATTGACTCCAATTCCGCCCTCATCATACGCTGCATTTCTCCCATTAATGCTTGCAATTGAAGATTTGGAAGTTGTCTAGCATTCTCAGTTATATCATCCTCTGGAATGTTGGACATTTTTGCAAAAAAATAGAAGAAACCTCACAAGCACTCCCTCTAGCGTTCTCAAGATTTGGGGACTCTCACTAGTAGTGGTCTCACACACTCTCTTCTCTCTTTTTTTTCACTCAATTGTGTCTCTTTAGTTCTTAATCAAACTTCGAGAGCAAATCAGAATATCATGTGACAATTCAGAGTAATCCAACCGAAACTTTAAGAAATGGCAAAAAAAACTTTAAGAGAAAAGAAAGAGCACAAGATGACGAATACAAAGAAATGGAAGGTGAAACTACTTCAAGGGTTCAAAGTGTAACGACCCAGAAAATTCTCTTAATATTTTCTTAAAATATTAAGCATGTCTAGATAATTTTCCGAGGAACCTAGGAATATTAATGCGAACTTTGGCCTAGAAAATCTATGTTTTCTCACTTAAATTGGGAAAAAGGGCACTAATGGGCCTTATATGGGCTTTTTAGTACCATGATTATTGGTGAATTTTAGGTGAAAATTTATAGAAATATGAAGGAATTTTAATAAGAAATATTAACATAATTATGAGGGATTTTTTTAGGATTTTCGAAAATTACTAGGAAAATAAAATAAAATAAGTGGAAAAAAATTGTACATTTACCAAGGATTGAACCTTGGACCTCTTGTACAACCATGTAGGCTCTAACCAACTCATCTAGCAAGGGAATGTTATAAGAAAATGAAGTGGATATTGGTTAAGGCTTAGAAGAAGATGAAGGGTCATGGAGAGACTCTTCATTTACCTCCTTAATGGGTGATAAATAGGGGGGTTTGGGAGTTACTTCTTCCTTCCATTACTTGCATTTTCTTCCTTCCTCCTCCCTCATCCTAGCCGAACACCACAAGGGTGGTTCTCCCTTGGAAAAGCTCCACAAGAAGGTCCTATCACCAAGATCTAAGGATTTTCCAAGGATACAAAGGCAAGGGGGTTCAAGGGTCCAAAGGAATTGCAATTTTCTTCTCTTTCAAGGTTCGAAAAATCAAGAAACCCAAGGTAAGACTTTCTCACCTGTGGTATAATAGTTCCTTATGATTTCCATGATTTTTAGCATGATATATTGGTTAGTTTTTGGATTTGATGTTGAAAGGAAGGAAAACCAAGAACCTTAAGTTTAAGGGTTTCGGCCACCATGATTTAAAGGTCTATAATTATGCCAAAAATATTGATAATGTTATTTAATGTTCCCTTATGATGTGTAGAGGTTAAGTATAATTTTTGGGAATTTTTTGAGTACCCTAGGACACCCTAGGGTTTCGGCCAACATGAAAGGAACAAAATCAACACCTAGAGACCCTATGGGTTTCGGCCACAATGTTTTAGGGTCCATAATGATGCTAAAAAACTTTATAATGTTATTTAATGTTCCCTGATGATGTTTAGAGATTAAGAATAATTTTTGGGAATTTTTGGAGTACCCTAGAGATTCTATAAGTTTCGGCCAACCTCAAGGACCCAAAGGTTAGGGTTGAGTCCTAAACTTCAAGTATATATTTTTATGTGTTGTCATGATATAAGGGTGATGGAGGGTGATTATGTGAATTTTCACATGGCCTAGAGACTCTATAAGTTTCGGCCAAGAAGGGTTAATAAGGTAAAAGTTATGATTTATTTCAAGTAAGGGCTCCAATGGCTCTATGGTAAGATGTGATTAGTGTTTAATGATTGATTGGGGATTTTAATGGAATTTTTCCATACCCCCATGGCCTTATAAGTTTCTACCAGCCCTAGGAAAGTGGCCTAAAGGTTAGGGTTAACCCTAATCATGAGCCCAAGGACTTCCTATGGTCTTATAAATAATGTATGGAAGTTCCTTTACCTTATGCTATATTACATGTTTATGGAATTGATGGAACTCCACCTTAGAAGTTTCGGCCAAGCCTTGGATCTAGGGTTTGGGGGTGGAGTTAGGGTTCAAAGAATGATGGTTCATGATTACCATAAAGTATTTATATGTATAGGATCAAGCATGTGGTAGGAATCATGTTAACCATGACCCTAAGGTTTAAGCACCATGCTTTATGGTTAATGTTTAGGTTATGACTGGATGCCATGCCTAATAGGGTTACCATGAATGTTTATATTTTAGGCCATGTATTTGAATGGTAGGTAGAATGTTATGGAAAATCCTACCTATATATGCTTATGTGATGTAGAGAACCATGCTAAGTTATATGCTCATGTTATGTTAAGAACCATGTTAAGTTATTGTGTATGTTCATGATATGAATGATGTCATGATAAGTATGATAGGTTTATGTTCATGATATGAATGATGTCATGATAAGTATGATAAGGTAGGTTCACTATAAGAATGATGCTATGATAGGTATGTTATGTTAGGCTCATGATAAGAACGATGCCATGATAAGTATGTTATGTTTATGTTTATGATAAGAATGATGCATGCCATGTTGTATGAATAAAGATGCATGTCATGCTATGAAAGAAGATGCATACCATGTTTATGAATGAAGATAATGCTCATGCCTTACAGGCATCATGATGTTATGCAATAAGAATGAACAATGAAAGGACAAGCATGTGTTAAGTCATGCTTTATGTAACATGGTTATGCTATGAATGTCTTATGAATGATGAAACATGAAAAGTATTTTACTTTATGTATGGGCTTGTACCGGACCGAAGTATGGGTCCAAGGGATGGACACCTTAAGAACGCCCCAGTTTTGGACTACCGAAGCTGTCCACGGTTCTGGCACTACCGGAGCTGTGCAACAGGGATGGGCACCTTAAGAACGCCTCGGTTCGGGGACTACCGACTATGCTGTCCTTACCCTAGTAGGTCGGGGCTCGCGACCTCGGACTTGCTAGGGATGCGCGCTATGATGTATGTATGTGGTACAAGCCGGGGACCCCAAATGATGTTATGATGATTATGTTAAGCATTTAAAAGTATGTTTTTAAAAAGTTAAGCATCCTTATGTATATGCATTCCACTCATGCATCCATTCATGTTATGCATTATGCTATGTTGATAAGATTTTATGCTTTCGCTTCATGTTAAGAAGTATGCATGAGAATGAATGAACTATGCCATGATTATGTTAAAAAGATGTTCATATGATATGATAGGTATTATGCCATGTATTATGCCATGTTTAGAATGGTTATTATGTTTATGTTTATGTCATGTATCATGCCATGCTTAGAATGTTTACTATGTTTATGTTTATGTCATGTATCATGCCATGCTTAGAATGTTTACTATGTTTATGTTCATGTCATGCTATGTATACGATAAGTGATGTAAGATGTTATGTTCTAAGTAGGGCACCAAGTACGTTAATATTTCATGTGCTCATCATGAGATGATGAATGATGAATGATTTTTGTGAGTAGGAAAGAGTCTTACTAAGCCTGTGTGCTTATAGTCTTATTTCCTTATACCGCAGATCATGGAAGGGGAAAATGATGAAAGCAGCAGGAGGGCAAGAACGCATGTGTGTAGTAGTGACTTGGCCCAGGAAACTATATGTTTACTGTTTATGCTAGAACTTCACCTCGGTTACTTATATGTTTGAATAATGACTTCTGGAACCTTATGATATGATGTTATGTATGACATGATATGATGCTTAAGTTCAAAGTTAATATGCTAAGGTTTCCATGTCATTAAGTTAAGAATGGTAATAGGGCATGTATAAGTTAAAGTTATTCCGCTGCCTTATAATGTCTACATGCCCTAAGCATGTTAACGTAATGCCGCTTATGGAAAAAAAAAACGGGCGTTACACAAAGAAACTTGACTTGCACCATCAACTTCTTCTTCTTCTTTTGAATATTTTTTTTCCCCACGAATTTTTTTTTAATTTTTTTTTCTGTTTTGTTTTTTTTCACTATATCAAACAACAAGAAAAGATAAATTGAACACTTGCCTTTTGAAACGAAGCTCTGATACCAGATGATACGAACCCCACCAACAGACGTGATAGAAGCCGAGACAAAGATGGATAGAACCCCAAGAACAAGATGACAAGAGTTTGAGCCTTTACCCGCAACCAAGACTGGCACGAACAAAGACTACGAAAGAAGGAAACGCCACACCAGGATGGTGATAAGTTTCGGTTGTTGAACGCCACGAGATAGACTCGATAAGTTCAGAAGTTCCCTTAAGAACCAAGAGATCACAAAATCCTCACTAGGATGTTTACCAAAACCAAAGTGCTTACAAATTCGGAATTCTCTCCCTTATATAATGGGAGCAAGCAACTAAAGTACCTACATGCATGCATGCAAACAAATACAAGTACTCATGGTGCATGCAAGCATTTAAACACTTAGAAACCCAAAAAAAAACAACTCCAAGTCTCCATACTTTTGCATGCATGAAATTAAATAACTTAGAAACCCCAAAATCCCAAGTTTCCATACTTCTTTTCTCCTTCCCTTTTCCAACCATCATGCAAGGGATGAGTCATGGTTGAATAAGACCGATCACATGGGTTAAGCCTTGATTTGTACTTGGGCTTAACTTGGTTTCTCGTTTCTCATAGCCAAGCCATTGTTCTTGGATTAGCCCGTTTAGTGCTTTGCTTGAAGTCTTGTAATTAGCCCTTCAGGAAGTGACAAATGATCTCTTGCGGTTTTAACCCGGTCTTGATGAACAACTCCTTGGTCTACATCAGAACTGGAAGGCAATGCCAACAGAAATACAAGTTTTATGTAAACAACTCAACATCTCACCAAGTACGATAAGGTCGGAGATGATTGGCATGTCATGGCCTCTCCAGCCCCTTGCCTTTGTCATCCTCCAAATAATAGCTGGCTCCTGTGAGCTTTCTGGTGATGATGTAGGGTTAGTCCCACTGAGGCTCCAGCTTCCCAGGATCACAGACTGGTTTGATCCTCTTCCAGACCTTATCTTCGACTTCAAAGCTGCGGGCGATTACCCGGCGATTGTAGGCTTGTTGTATACATTGTCGGTACGCTTCCAGTCGGGCGGCTGCTTTATCAAGGATCTCCGACACGAGATCTAGGTCGATCAGCCGCTTTTGATCATTGTCCTCCTTAGTATAGTGCTGCCGCCGGACGGGCTCCTCACCTACCTCCACCAGAATCACAGCCTCGGCTCCATACACCAGTTGAAAAGGGCTCTGGACTGTTCCTTCTCGTGGAGTGGTACGGTAGGACCATAAGATACTGGGGAGCTCCTCGACCCAGCTGCCTTCGACGTGATCTTGTTTTTATCTTAAGTCCCCTGAGGATTTCCCGGTTAACGACCTCAGCTTGTTCATTGCCCTGAGGGTACGCGACCGATGTGAAGGCTTGGTGAATGCCTAACCCCTCGCACCATTCTTTGAGTTTGTGCCCGGCGAACTGCCTTCCATTGTCCAACACCAGCCTATGGGGGATGTGGTATCTGCAAAGCAATATCACTTCATAGGATCTTCATTACTACGGCTTCCGTGATATGTGCTAGAGGCTCTGCTTCCACCCATTTGGAAAATAGTCAACGAGGACTAGCAGGAACTTCTTCTGTTGTGGTCCGATGGGAAATGGGCCTATAATGTCCATTCCCCACTGATTGAATGGGCAGGATACTGTGGAGACTCGCAGGGGCTCGGTCGGTCGATGAATCATATGTTGATGTCTCTGGCAGGCTTCGCATCCGGTCACGAACTTGAGAGCGTCAGCCTGTAAAGTGGGCCAAACGTACCCTGCCAAGATAATCTTCCTAGACAGAGATCTTCACCCAATGTGGCTTTCGCAGATGTCTTCATGTACCTCCCGCAGTACATAGTCGACTTCCTCTAGCCCGACACATTTAAGGAGTGGTCGGGCAAAAGCCCTCCTGTATAGTTCATCTCCGACCAATGTGAATCTGGCAGCCCGGTGGTGGAACAATCGGGTTCCTTGATCCATGCTTGGAGTGTTCCCGCTGCATAGGAACTCCACATATGGATCTCCCCAATCGGCTACGGTATCGCCTTCTGCCTCCTCTCCAATCTGCGCAACAGTCTCTTCCAGGGCACTAGGTTCATCTAGCTGCCAGGTCAAGCTAGAGCTAGCCAACCTGGCTAGTTCATCGGCCTTGACATTGTCTACCTGGGAGATCTTCTGCAGGATAATCTCCGTGAAGGAAGCTTTCAGCTGCTCATAGAGGGCTATATACCTCTGCAGGTGTTCACACCTGACTTCGAAGTCGCCTTTTATTTGTTGTGCCACAAGCTAAGAGTTCGAATGTACAACGACCCGAGTAGCTCCCACATGCTTGACTGTTTGAAGGCCTGCTAGGATCGCTTCGTATTCAGCTTCATTGTTGGTGGCTTTGAAGTGGAGTTGAATAGATAAATGTAATGTATCCCCTCGAGGGGAGACCATTAACACCCCGACTCTACTGTGTCTGCTATTGGAAGACCCGTCTACATAGATCTTCCAGACTCCCTCAGCCTCGGGCTCTGGGACAGTCTCGAGCATGAAATCAGAGAGAGCTTGTGCCTTGATAGCGGTACGAGGCTGGTACTCAATTCCGTATTCGCTTAGCTTTGTCGTCCATTTGATCAACCGACCTGAAACTTCAGGATTGGTGAGAACCCGTACGAGCGAGCTGTTGGTGAGGACCACGACAGGAAGTGCTAAGAAGTATGGCCTTAGCCTCCGGGCCATTAAGACCAGAGCATAGGCCAGTTTCTCCATTGTAGTGTATCGCGTCTCGGCATCCTTCAGGAGATGCCCGAAGAAGTATATGGGATATTGCACAATGCCTTCTTCTCAGACAAGCGCAAAGCCCACTACTTGTTCTGTTGCAGATAGGTAGACAAATAATGTCTCCCCTTCCACTGGCTTGTAGAGGATGGGGAGCTCGGCGAGATAGGCCTTCAACTCGGCAAATTCCTTCTCACACTGGTCATCCCAATCGAACTTGGCTGTCTTTCTCAGAATCTTGAAGAATGGTAGGGTCTTATCTACAGACTTGGAGATGAACCTGGACAGAGCCGTGATTCTACCATTTAGTCGTTGTACTTCTTTGAAATTGCGAGGGGATGGCATATCCAGAATAGCATTTAGTTTTTCAGAATTAGCCTCGATTCCCCTCTCTATCACCATGTATCCCAAGAACCGGCCACTCTTCACCCCGAACAAGCACTTCGCAGGGTTCAACTTCAGCTTGTTGACCCTCAAGGTGGCGAATGTTTCTTCTAAGTCGGCTATCATGTCCTTTCCCTTGTCAGTCTTGACCAGGATATCGTCCACGTACACTTCGATGTTCCAATAATAACTACTTCTACTGTGGAGGCAGAGGTGGTAGCATTCTATGAAGCATCCAATCATAAGATTTGGCTGCAGAACTTCATCATAGCATTGCAGATCGTTGATGGTGTTGATATGCCACTAAAAATCAACTATGATAATAACGTTGTAGAATTGTATGCCAAGAATAACTATAGTTCGTCAAAGTCCAAGCGCATCGACATCAAGTTTCTGGCGGTTAAAGAGTTTAAAGTCATCAGATCATTATAGAACACATCAACACTGATTACATGTTAGCAAATCCACTCACCAAGGGCTTGATACCTAAGGTGTTTCATACGCATATTATTGATATGAGAGTTATTCTTATGGAAGAAGAATTCATCTAGTTGGAGTCTGTATTTATGTTTTATTACTCTATGTTAATAAAAAATAAATATTTTATTTTGATTATTGTATGTACTTAAAGTTTAAAATATTAATGGAAATTTATATATTTATTTGACACTCTGAATATGGTATCATGATTTGCTACTGTATAACATTTGGTGTTTGTAAATATAATACAGATTCCTTTTGAAAATATAAAATTTAGATCATGATTTGCTATTGTAGTTTAACTTAAAGTATTTGCTAATATGATCAGACCCTTTTGGGTCTAGTTGGAAATTGACATGTACTAATCACATTTAATATAATGTCCTCTCTACACATCCACATCTTGATCTATATCATTAATGATATTGGTATTGTGATTACTATTGGGATTTATTACATACATATATAGTATTTATGACCTCTTTAGTTCTATACTAATAAAGGTAATGGACTATATTTTTTATAGGAATATTTTGTACCCATGAAGTTTGATATCAATTAAAGTTATATTTGTATTTTATCTACAATTCACTCATAGCCAAGTGGAAGAACTAAATCCGTTTAAGTGATCAAACTTGAGTTTATTGGGTTTCAAATTATCGAATATGAATTTAATGTATCCTTTAGCCCAATTCGTTATTATCGATGGACTGATAATATATCGGTTTCCTATATAAAGGAGAGGTCCCCGATGAATTAGGGTATCTTGACAGAACCCTCGTTCTCCATTGACAAGAGTTTTTACGATATCATCGTCTCTAATTCTCTCGGAAGTGCTCTCTTCGTTTGCTTCCTTCTTCTTCAGGGATATTGGATACTGCAACGACACTACAGGACAAGAACTATGACTCTTTAGTCAAGTTTCTTATCATTTATTATGTTTTTTTTCTGAATTGTGCCATGTTTTGTTGAAACATGCTTAGACTTGTATTTTTCTATTCAAGTTCTTATTCGGTGTTTAGAACAGCTGTATGCAGATTAAGACTATCAAGTTCTATAAAGATAATTATAGGCAAGATTTCGAGAGGAGGTATAGACCTGATCGATTTATTTTGAGTTTTAATATCCATAGGCAAGATTTTCTCTTCTTTTTTTTTTTAAAAGTAAGAAGATACAAGTTGTGACATTGAGGCACCCACGAACATGTTCAAAACTACCTACCAACTTTATTCTAGTTCGATGTGCGCGTTTCACGGCCATGAGCACCACAAAGCATCAGCCATGCCATCTGGGAAGTTATTCTGATTCCAATCTTTTGCAATACCTTTCACCAAATTCACCGATCATCCTGCGGACATCAAGTATGAGATTCTGCCTGGATAGGTCAGTGGTGGTTCGGTCGGTCCGGTTTGTCAGCCCACTGCAAGCATGGGAATTTTCATGGCAAAAGGGAAGACAATGCAAAAGAAAGACCACAAAACAGAACATACATATGGATCATATTTAGCAGGGGAATTTCAACAAACATGGACAAGGCCACTCAAGTAGGCAAGGAAAAGAGAAATAGTTGTCAGATGATGGACAAAATGTCGACACAGATACACTGGATGCAATCATATATATTATTACAGCCATAGAAATAGCATTTTTTTTTTTAGTACATATTACCTCTGGTCCTGGGCAGACGGAGACGCCGAGGATAAACGTTTTACCTTTTTGTCACTAGTACGTGTCTGTATTGTAACAGTAGATTAAGATGGCGTCTCTGAAATATGCAAATCCTATATCTTATATACGAAGTAAAGTTTCAGAAATACACCAGATCAGTGGGCCAAAAGATCCAAAATCTTCACAAGCAAAAACTACTCTGTCTGGCGTTGCAACTAATGAAAACCAGAACAAGCATCCAATGGATATTCAGAGTAATGAATAGAGGTGAACAAACGATCGGATGAACTCGATACAGACGGTATGATAGCCATAGAGGACCAGAATGAGTCCTTATCAACATTTCAATGTTCGTTGTTTGCATATTACGGCTAGCTGCATAAATGGCCACATAGAATTAATGCCTAGTCTCGGTCTATCAAATTTTAAGACCATGGGTAGTGAATAAGAGAGGGACAATCTGTGAGAGACTTGGAAGGAAGTGCAATCAGAATACAGGATCTAGGACAGGCTAAGACTATGAGAAATCAAACAGGATCCTCTGTCCGAGGTTTTCTCTGTCGTCGGCAATGGTCGGCGAATCCTTCGATCGTCAATCGGACACCATCATTAGTCTCCGATCGTCGTCCCGAATCAAACGATATCCTAGGAGAACAATGAATCGGTCGAGATCGTCACAATTGCGATGATCCTCGACGAATTCAACGTACCCCTAGGGTATAGTTTTATTCGGGGCGACGGCCGGAGGCCGCCGGTTGTATTTGATCGACGAACGGAAGACTTATCGGCCATCACCGATGAATTAAAACACAAGGATAAGGAACAGAGAGAATCTCGGAATAATAGAATTTGCTCTCATGAGAAATAGGCCACTTTAAAAATTCATTCGTAGAATAGCTTTTTTTTAAAAAAAAATCATTCGGTGTAAATTATAGAGAGCAAATTTTATTACATTTTTTTTATCCGCCTTTCTCGCTCGACCATAACCACCTGTCTCGCACGGCGGTATTTTTCCCCCCACTTTCGTTTTTTCTTTTTTTTTCATCAGGATTCTTTTATTTTTTTAATGTATTTATTTTTCTTCCTCAGGACACCCTTAAAAAGTGAAGAGAATATCAATATTATTATAGGAGGCTTTTAGAATAAAAATATAAAAAACGTCCTTTTCATATTGTTTTATTATAATAAAAATAAAAGATGCCCTTTAAGACGTCTTGACCAACCATTTGGTTGAACCATTAAACATGCGTGCTGTTTAACAGTTCATGCTTTTAAAATAAAATAATAAATTGTATATAAAAAAATGTTTTTCTTATTCACCATGAACAATGCGAAATTATTTTAGACGCGGGCGTTGCATATTATATTTATGATAATTCATAACTCAATTCATTTAGTCACAAAAAAAGAAAAAAAAAACAGAACACGTTTTGCAGAAGAAGCAGACCTGCTTCCTCTTGGTTTGAACGGGCATTGTCGATCTCGTCTACAATGCGACCCATCATAATTTATTTCTTTATTTATTATTATTATTATTATCATTTATTGCACGTCGTCACTCCGTGATCTGTGTACGTGTTAATCAATGTCGTGGACACGTCGCTCCAAATCATATAAAAATAATAATATTAAGATCCCTATGAGGGTAAAAAAAAAATACCGAAGGTTATTTTAGTAAAATACTCCTGACGGGTTCCATCATGTCAGATCCCGGGAATTGTGCCGCATTTAAATTTTGGCCCTTTAAATTTTTAATATTATTTATCGATAGAGCATTCTCGAAACAAGTTGCTTTCGACGTAAATTATATTTATCATTCAAAACTGAACAGAGATTTGACCGGGTGTACTTTGGAGTTTTTGGATAAAATGTAATATTTTGAGCTGCTGTCAGCAGAAAGAGAAGGGCTCGGTCAAAAATGAAATTTACGCGGATACTATTGTTGAATTGTCAGGGAGTAGATGGTGATTTTTCTCTGCTTTAATATTAATGAAGGATGGATGGATCGGTGTTCATAGGAAACAGAGCTAAAAATCTCCGATGTCGATCGGAAAGAAGGACACTGCTAGCCTGCTCATCCATCATATCAGCCTCCGCGGAGGCGTCGACAACGTTCGCCGATTGTTCTACGTCGTTGTAGTCTCGTTGGTGCTCTGCTTTCTGCTCTTGCTTCCGGGCGAAGTAACCTCGCCGGGGGGGACTCCGTTGACTAGCTCCGGCTGCGACGGGCGGTATATCTTTGTTCAGGAGCTCCCGGCGCGTTTTAATGTTGATCTCCTTCGAAACTGCTGCGTGTTCAGCCGCTGGGCCGGCGATGCCTGCCACCTGGCTGACAACGGCGGTTTTGGCCGCGGCCTCGGCGGCGACTGGTACGCTACTGACCAGTTCACGCTGGAACTCATCTTCCATGGTCGCATGCGTCAGTATGAGTGCCTCACGGACGACCCTGCCCGCGCCGCCGCCGTGTTCGTGCCGTTCTACCCCGGGATTGAAATGGGGCACCACCTTTGGGGATCCAATGCCTCCGTGCGCGACGCGGCGCCGCTGGAGCTCGCGGAGTGGCTCCGGTCGAGGCCGGAGTGGACGAAGATGGGCGGGAGGGACCACTTCATGGTCGCTGGGAGGATTACGTGGGACTTCCGGAGGTGGACGGAGGATGGCGATTGGGGCAGCAAGCTGCTGTCGCTGCCCGAGATCAAGAGCATGACGACGCTGGTGAGAACGATGAAAACTCTAAGAAAAAATCGATTTTTAGTTAAAAGCTGCTAAAAAGTTTCGATTTTGATTTGGTTTTGTGAATAATTTCGACAGATTATTGAATCGAGTCCATGGCACCGCAACGACATAGCCATTCCCTATCCGACGTACTTCCACCCTTCCACGGTAGCCGAGCTCACGGCGTGGCAAAATAGAGTCCTCAAACAAAGCCGACCGTGGCTCTTCTCCTTCGCCGGTGCGCCCCGGTGGCGGCCGCCAAATTCCACTGCCTCCCTCCGCGACCTCTCCATCGAGCAGTGCCGCGCCTCCGCAAGATGCAAGCTGCTCGACTGTGCTGGTGAACGGGCTGGCGAGTGCTTCTCCCCTCGCCGCATCATGTCTCTCTTCGAAAGCTCTGTCTTCTGCCTTCAGCCGGTGGGTGACTCCCCCACGCGGCGCTCCACCTTCGACGCCATGGTCGCCGGATGCGTGCCGGTATTCTTCCACCCCGGCTCAGCCTACACGCAGTACGCATGGCACCTGCCGCGGGACTACCGGAGGTACTCTGTGTTCCTGCCGGAGGAGGTGGTGAGGCAGGGGAACGAGAGCATCGAGCTGGCGCTTCGAAAATTCACGGCGGAGGAGGTGGCGGCGATGCGAAAGGAGGTGGTGGGCATGCTTCCGAGACTGGTGTACGGCGATCGACGGAGAGGAGCGGCGGAGTTCGACGACGCGTTCGATGTGGCGGTGGAGAAGGTGATTGAGAGGGTGGAGAAGCAGAGGAAGCAAATGAGAGAAGGGGCTGCAGACGACGTGGCCGAAGAAAAGTATACGTGGAAGCAGAGTCTGGTGGGTGCTAATGTGGGCGACCACGACTGGGATCATTACTTTAGCCACTGGGGCTGAAGAAGAATTATTTTATTATTTTTTTACAATTTTACATTAATAATAAATATTTACCCATTTTTTCATTTTTTGGACAAAAAATTCGTTTCTTTTTCAAATCAATGATCTTATTCATATTAACTTCATTATATATATATTTATATATATTTATATATATATTGGGCATCCAGCGTGAATGCCCCGCATCGCAAAATAGAGTCGGGTGCCTATATTTATCCGGGAGGGGCGCTCTGGCACTGAAAATCTTAGATAAGTATATCAAACCATTATATATATAGAAATGTTCTATTGTGGACTTCTTCCACTACGCGCCTGTGTGCAAATTGCGATCTCGAGTTGAATTTTTTTTTTAAAAAAATAAACTAAGTCATCTCTCATGTATGAGAGTCGTTTTAGTTTTTTTTTATTTTTTTTAAATTAATATTTTTTCTAATAAATCTTAAATATATATAATACTTTTTTGAATATTTAAAATTAATTATTTTACACATGGATCATTTTAAACATTATAATTTAAAAGGGAGACTAAATTTTGAAAAAAAAAAGTTTAATTTTATTATAATCTAATTTTTAAATCTTAAACGTTAAATACATATAATATACTTCGCGCAAACTTCTAAAATTTATTATTTTAAATTCTATAATATATTTCATAATTATTTAAAATTGATTATTTTGAATCCTGCAATTTAAGAGGGACAATTGTATCTTAAAAAAATTATTAATTTAAATCTACTTAACTTAATCCCAATTTTAAAATCTTAAATCTTAAATATAATTAAAAAAATTTTAAAAATAAAAAACAAATTCTGTATCGATCCAAGACGTTTAGATAAATCCAAACGGTCTATATATATATATATATATATATATATATATATATATATATATATATATATATATATATATATATATATATAATCCCGGCCAACTTGGATGTGACGTGGCCTGTCAGCCTGGCGCCCCATCAGACGGAGATAAGGCCACGGGGCCGACGAGCCTACCGAACGTAGGGCCCGGGGGCGGTTCGGCCAGTTCCCTCCGAAGCCAGTAGGATACCAACCCGGACCGGGACGGCTGATTCGGGACGGAATGCCTCCGAGTTAGGGGAACCTCAAGTCGAGAGGGCCCCGAGTCAGAGAAGCCCCAAGGCAGAAAGATACCAGATCTTCAATTACCTCCTCCTGGGTCCAGTCGAGTCCGATCGAGTAGGTCAATCCAGGTTTATCCTAATTCGGGAAGCACCATTACATGGGCAGCAGCCGTAAGACTCGGGAACACTCTGAGCCGCCAGTTGGCACTAGCATTCTGAGCCGCCAGTCAGTGCTAGAACTCAAGGTTTTGTCGTGATCCACAGGAACACCCACTCCCTGACACAGGACTAGCAGAAGAAGTACGGGGTCGACACAGATCTGACATCATTAATACTAGCCCGAATCGCGTATCTCGCTGACGTCATTATCTTCCTGTCATTCCCTAGCACCCCGTACCAAGAACGCCTACGCCTGTGTCAGGTAGAGCGGCCCCCCGACGATGCTCGCTCGTAAGTTGACAGCGCCCCTTTCCTTATTCCGGTATGCAACATAATACCTTGCGACCTTGGTTGTACCTTACCCTGTCCTCGTATACGACAAAAGATGGCAGACCGGGCAGAAGTTGTCAGCTCCCCCGGCTATATAAGTCTCTCCGCACCTCGTCTCCCAGGCACGCGTAATAGTATTTTGCTACTGTTCCATTGCTTTTGCTCTTCCACCACCATCGGGGATTGACTTGACCGTCGGAGTATCTTGTCGGGGATTTTTCTCGACGGATTCGCTAACGGTCTGTTCCTTACAGATCTGAGTCAACCTTAGCAGTTCATGATCTTTGGGAGACCGCGTGCTTCTGAGAATTCACCTTACTTCGGGACAGGATCAGTATATATGTATAAACTAACGCCGGCATCATCCAGATCTTACCCGACTCATAAAGACCTTCCAACCCGACTCATAAAGGATTATTTCTTCTCTTTGAATTTGATAGCATCTAGGTGGAATTTACACCAGAGGAAGTCGTGTTGTCGGGCAGGTTATCAGGCATGAAGGAGTGTTGTTTTCTTGTTGAGAGGGGAGGTAGGTTTTTTTATATAAAAAATAATCTAAGTCAGTCAAAATCGTATATATTTTTTATATAAAAGTTTTCAACTTTTGCATCTCGACAATCGGTTTGGTATTATAAATTTGTTTTATCGATCATTATATTAAATTAAAAAATATATACGATTTTCTATCCAAAAGGTTCAGCATGTTTTAGATTTCTTCTACTCGGAGAAGAATATACTTGCGCACTAATAACGTATAGGAAGATAATTGTGATTTAAATGGGTAATCGGTTATTTACTCTCCTTTAACCGTACGCACCGATCCCAATAAATGATATTAGAGTTGGGATCGCTCGTCTACGGACTAACCGTCGGGAGAGCAAAAGGCTAGCTAGAGGAAATGACATTTGAAGAACGCTTAGGGGATGACGTCAATGTTCCACTTCCCTACGACCGCGAGAGTTTCGATTATTAGAGGATACGGACAAAGACTTAGTTCGACATGGATTGGGATCTCATGATCGCGCTCGAAGAACCATTTGAAGTCCTGAAAGATAAACACGGGAAAAAATTCCGACCACGATATTGGAATGAAAAGCAACAAACACAATCGAAGGCAAATGATAAAATAATTTTAATTTTGCTTAATATTTTGCCTAACGATGTAATTAGTCGTATAGGTGAATTAAAAATGTGCACGAATTATGGAGCAAGATATTAACGTTTCATGAAAACCCTATACAAGCTCAAATAATGGAAGAGCCTAAGGAAATGAGTTTCATGGTCCAAGAAGAGGAGAATGACCAATTGGATAAGGAAAGAAGCTCAACATCCGAAGAGGAGAAAGAAGAAAAAAATTCATCCATCTCCTCAAGTGAAGTGGCATAAGAAATCGAAGAACCATCCACTTCATCAAATGGGGAAGAAGAAGTCTCCACTTCAAGGATTGAAGGGGAAGAGAGATCATCTTCAATATTGGAGCAAGAAGAAGCTTCTACCTCTACCAAAACAAAATCAAAAGACTACATTATTTACTTTGGGTGCAATGAGAAGGAACACTATAAGGACAAGTGTCCATTGTATAAGAAAAAGGAGGTAAATTCTAAACCCAAGTCAATTTCTTTAAAATCTAACATAGGTTGTAGAGAAAAGAAGAAGATGCACATTAGGTGCTTCATGTGTGGTGAGCTAGAACACTACCACAATAAATGCTCAAGGAAAGGAGAATTCAAGAAATTAGAGCATTTGAGGAAGTGGAAGAAGAAGGAGAAGAAGAGAAGCTCACATCAAAGGGGAGCTACAAGAGTAAGGGAGGTAATCCTTAACTTTAGATATAATTAAAATTCCTTCATGCATGTTAGAAATAATGTCAATTATTTATCCAAGCATAACTTTGGATTTAAATACCATAATAGGAGTAGGGTTAACAATGGAGGTCAAACCCCTAGGAAAATCTTGCATCATGATAAATCCAAAATCATTAGACCTAAGGACCAAGGCATTAATCCCAAGAATGAGAGACACATGCCTAGAATGGGTAGGTCTAGGAATGTCCAAGGTGGACATGCCAATTCTAGGTTGAAAAACCTAGAGAAGAAAAATCAAGCTTTGAGAGCAAAGTTTGGTAAATTAGAGAAAACCCTAGATAGATTCACTATTGGATCTAAGGATTTAGGTATGGTATTGGATAGTCAAAAATTCAACAATGATAGATCAGGTCTAGGATACCGATCTAAGTGCTTCAATGCTAAGGAGAAGTCATATGCAAGGGTGTCATATGACTATAGCAAGGGGAAGCCCAATAATGGCAAGGGAAAGTCATTTAAAGGGAAGAAGAAAAACTTAACCAAGGACAAGGTGTCCAAAGTTAAGAAGGTTAGGTTTGTAGGCCAAAAATCATCGAAGGTACACCAGTGTGGCCTTGTATTTGTAGAAGAGTCACCTAAGGAGGTGGCTAAGGCTAAGAACTCAAGGGGGAGCTCTAGGAGCCATGTTGAGACCCATGATCAATGGATCTCAAGAGGATTTCTCCCGGAAGTCTAGATGGACCATGGAGTGTGTCAAAAGATGTGGAGATAGATTTGAGTCTCAATCCTAGGAATTTGGCACATTGGATTTGAGTATCATGCATAAAATATAATATTGGGATCATATTGCATGGGAGTTGGTTTTTGATGTGTAGATGTCATATAAACCAATGCTAGGGATGCATTGTGGTTTGGTATGGACAGATACATCATAAGGAGGCCAAAACTAGGACTTAGGTCAAGGTTCAATTGAACCATTTAGACAGTTTTGGGTTTTGTGTCAATCTTTGGATTGGTGATAGATACATTTTTGAATGTATTTTTCTTAAGTAGACATGGGTACCATAATTCTCTCCATAAAATTTGAGAATTTTTGGAGAATTGTGGAATTAGTTATGCATTTCTGAAATTGAGTTCAGAATGTTGAAAATGCTCAAATAAGGGTATCAATCGACTGGTTCAGGGGGCAGTCGACTGGTAACAGTGCTGTCGAAGAGGACTAGCTACTGTATGGTTTTTCGAGGGGATCAGTCGACTGGTAACTGTCACAGTCGACTGATACAGGCTGAAACTGTTTTTCAGCAGTCAAAAAGTGTCCCAATAATGTAAAACAAGTGTATAATCTTATGGGAGTTAATACACTTTGTTTATGATCATTAGAAGTTAAATGACCCAATAAGAGGGAGCATTGTTGGACCCCTTTTGATGTGTGGCAAAGAGAGAGAAGTGTTAAGTTTAAGTGAGAAACCAAACACGCATTTGCATGAAATCCTAAGTCAAGGGGGAGCTTAGGTCAAGGGAGAGCATTGTTGCTCATTTATTGGCAAAGGGGGAACCTTGGAGAGGTGCTTAAAAAACCTTTGTAAGTCCAATATAGGTGGAACCTTGGAGAGGTTCTTAAAAACCCCGTTTTGGTAAGAATCCCTATCTCTAGGGGAGTTTAGGTGTGGGGATGCCTTGTAATAGGATCCATGCATGTTTGCATTGCATATGCATTAGCGGTATAAGTCCAAAGGTGAAACCTTGGCAACGTAAGTCCAAATATTTATTAGCATTGTATTTGCTATTTGTTTTCCCTAACTTAAACGTATTGTCAAACATCAAAAAGGGAGAGATTGTTGGAAGCAATCTATGGTCCAGAGTGACAATGTGTTTTGATGGTTGGGCAAAGGGTTTAAGTTAGGTTCACCCTTGTATTTGATATGTGTATGTAAGTGTGCAGGTTTGCAGGATACACATACACTTAGCTGGACAACTTCGGGTCCGGTGAATGATGACATGAGGAGACGAGTCGTGGGCTTGTATGCATCCGAGGGACCGTGGATAAAGCAGGAACGATAAGCCGAGGAAAGCGCACTTCGAGGCATACGCGAAGGATGACATGAGGACGAGCCGTGGGTTCGTATGCATCCGAGGGACGAGAGCTAATGTCGAAGAAGGCTTGAAGGCAATAGGTTGAGGCTGCTAGGTGAAGAGTCAACTGAGTCGTGAGGGTCCGAGTGCTGAGAGAATTATACTCGGAAAGGGATATCCTAGGTTTAGGGTTTGGGCAGTCGATTGATGCTTGGATCAGTCGACTGATGTAGGGCACAGAAAGATCAATCGACTGGTGTCCGCTGGATTTCGAACGTTGGGCTGTAACGTTCGAATCCAAGTGAACCAGTCGACTGGTGTTGGCACTAGTCGACCGGTAACGGCTGTTTCAGCTGTGAGTAGACCCAACCCCGGGTCGGGTGGCCCGTTGACCCGGTTCACCGGGCCGAACCGGAACCGACCCGGCAGAATGTTGGGCCAGTTACGGTTCGGCGCAGCCAAAACTGCCGAACCAGCGGTTAACCGCGATTCAGTGCCGTTGGGAAGGTTTTTTTAGTTTTTTTTCGACGGTTGAGATCATTTGACCGTTTTTTTATCAATGGCTATGATTTAGTGACCGTTATGATCCAAACTCTATAAATAGGGAGTTCATTTCATCATTTTCACACACATCTTCTCTTCTCTTCTCTTCTCTCAATCTCTCATTCTCAAATCTCAAGTCTCAACTTCTCTTCGCGTTCTTCATTTTTCAATGATAATGGAAGGTGGTCACGGAGCTTCATCATCTCGATCTCGGAGAGGAAAAGAAATAGTGTACAAGGATCCCAACCTTCAAATTCAATCCACCGATGATGAGACCGAGGCTCATCCCCAACACCCTCCGATCCCCGAAATGCAAGGAAGTACCGATGCGATTACTTCTAAGGTTCGGGACAATCCTCCTTTAAAATCTTCTATTTTCACTAAACATTTTGAGAAGGTCACACTTCCGTCGACAGAATTGCGTGCAAAATGCAAGCATTGCAATGATTCCTACAAATTCCAAGCCTGCGGCAGCTATGGGTCGTTGAAACGGCATGTAGAAACGAAGCACCTGACAGAATATGGGCTTGACCGCTCTCAAACACAATTATCAAGATTTGCTAGTGGTAGTAGTACTGATTCTGGTTTATTTTTAAATTCGGATAATAAATTAAGAGAATTATTAGCTAAATTTGTTTCCGTAGAGCATCTTTCTTTTAGTTTTGGATCTAAATGCACAATTGAAGATTTTTGTAAAGAATATCTTAATCCTGCTGCTAAACGTGTTCCTAGGACTACACTTACTCGTATAATTAAAAGATTAGTAAAACAAGGAAAAAAGAATTTAATTGATGAATTTAGTAAATTAAATAATAAAGTTTCTTTAAGTTCCGATATTTAGAGTGATCATTGGCAAACTCATTCTTATATGGGTGTGACATGCCATTGGATTGATAACTCTTGGATCCTCCAAAAAAAAATTGTTAGCTTATAGAGTTTTTGATGAATCACATACTACTCATAACATTGCACAATTATTACACTTAATTTTAGAAGAATATGGATTGACTCATAAAATATTTTCAATATCATTAGACAATGCTAGTTCTAATACCGCTGCTATAGATGAACTAAAATTTATTTGTCAACCTGTTATTGGTGGTTTATTTTTTCATATTCGTTGTGTATGTCATGTTTTAAATTTATGTGTTTAAGATGGATTAAAACTTTTAGAAAATTATATTCAACCAATTAGAATAGCAATTTCATACTTATGGTCTCATCCATCTATGATGAAACAATGGGGTAGATTTTGTAAAGCTAATGAATGAGACCTAAAAAATTTCCACGTAATGTTCCAATATGTTGAAATTCAACATATCAATTATTACAAAATTTATTTCAATATAAAGATTTATTATGTTTATTTTTTTCACAAAATAGTAATACTAATATATATTTATTTTCACAACAATGGAATATTTGTAGTAATATTTGTGAAATTTTAAAAGTTTTTAACGATGCAACTGAACAACTTTCCGGTGTTTATTATCCCACTGCTCATTTAATTTTAGTGAATTTTTATAGTATAGTATTTGATGGGGCTGGATAGCTTGTGCCCGGCGCGGGGATGAAGAAGCCAGGGACACGACATAACCTCTCTTCTCAAGCCCCGGGGCCCCCTGTCGGGGGCAAGCTCGAGAAAGACAGGCCAAGGATCCCTCGCGGAAGCCCCCTCGGGAAGTAAGGCCTCGAGAGTACTTCGGGGGATACTATACCCAAGACCCCCGAGCTCACCTCGTGAGGCGGAGTCCTCGCAACAGCCGACCTCGGGAGCCCCGAGTGTCTCAACTAGATAGAGAGTGATAACGACACGGACTGTTTCAAAGGATATCCCTTTTATCACCGAAAGCATGGGGTGCGGCTTAGATATCGGAGATGTGGCACCGATAAAGGGGGCACGATTAGTCTACCGAGACCAGTATAAAAGGTAGTTCAACCTCTCCGGTAAGGGGGTTACGATCTCTCGCCTTTACATATTGTATTTCCTTCTCACCACCAATCCGGACAACCTACTAACTTGAGCGTCGGAGTGGACTCCGCCGGACCCCTGCCGGCGTGTCCCCCTAATGCTTGTGTTACTTTCGCAGGACCCCCAAGTTCCTCCTCGGCGTTGTAATCTCTCCCAGGGCTGCGCCTCAGTGACTGGCCATCGCCGACGACTCCTTCCGGAACAAATTTGGCGCCGTCTGTGGGAAACATCTAAAAGCACCTGAAGGAGCACCGATGGCAGGATCAGAAGGACAACCCCTCACCTTCACGCGAGAGGAGTTTGACCGCCTGGTGGCTAACGCCGTCAAGGATGCTCTGGAGCAGCACCAAATCGAGCAGGCTACCCCATAACTAGGGGGGCCGGCGAGGGAGGAGATCCCCTGAGTCTCCGCCTCGCATTCCCGAAGATCCGTCACCCCTGTGGGGCGTCAGGAGGGAGCAGCCCAAGACCTTCAGAGAGAATCCCCTGGAGATGGGGAGAAGGCTCATTCGGTGGACTCCAGTGCTCAGAGGCATGAAGAGGGACCGGGGAAGAGGGATGAACCCAAGATCGTCCAGAAGACTCCCTCTACCCCTTTCTCGTCCGAAATTGTCGAAGACCTCATGCCGAGGCAGTTCGCGGGTCGGGGATCCCGGAGTATGATGGGAAGACTGATCCAGAGGTTCATATCTGTAAATTCGAGAATGCAGCCCTTCTGCATCAATATACTGACGGGGTGAAGTGCCGAGTGTTCTTAAACACTTTGTCTGGGGCAGCTCAGCGGTGGTTCCAGAGGTTGTCACAGGGTTCCATCAACTCCTTCGCGGAGTTCAAGATAGCCTTCCTTCACCATTTTGCGAGTAGCCGACGCTACCAGAAGACCGCGCTTAACCTGTTCACTCTCAAGCAAAAGCCTAAGAAACTGCTCAAGGAGAACATACAGAGATTCAACCGGGTGGCACAGGATGTACCCAGCGCGACATCGGAGATACTCGTCAGCGCCTGCACCCAAGGGCTCGCGGAAGGGGACTTCTTCCAGACCTTGGTGAGGAAGCCCCCCGCCAGTTTTGATGACCTACTAGGACGCTCAGTCAAGCATGTCAATGTGGAGGAAGTACAATACGCCCGGCGCAAGGATCCGATTGGAGCTCCTCCTCCTGCAGCCCCTTGGTCATACAGGAAGGAGCCCCCGTCCACGACGTGAGGAAAAGACCTGCCGCCCGGGAAGGATCATTGGACTGGAGGGCGTCGGCTGGTAGAGACAGTAGACACGAAGCAGCCGGAAGCATTGCCTAAGTACTGCAATTATCATGGCAGTTCGACTCACTCCACCGAAGAGTGACATGTCTTGAAGAAGAAGTTCACTGAGGGAGCGGAAGCCAAACCTCGGAGAAAATGGAACAAGTCAGGGTATCACCGAAGGTCGCTACGACGGAGCTTTTCCCCTCGGCGGTAGACTGCAAGGGAAAATGAAATCCGACCACGATCCTGATCGTGATCCAGAGGTAGAAGTCGGGGGCCCGCACCCCGAAGATCCCTCTCCCTGGAGAGAGATCCTCAAAAGGACAAGGCCCCTAGGCGGGGCCCCCCTTCGGGCCACGTAGGGGTCATCTCCGGAGGACCTACTGGGGGGGACTCTGATCGAGCCCGGAAGTCTTAAACCCAGCGGTTGGAAAACTACTCCATCGGGACCAGCCGAAGCCAAGCGCCTGGTCCTACAATCTCGTTTGGGCCATCCGATCTCGAAGAAGTGGAAGCTCCCCATGAGGATGTCATAGTGATCGTGGCTCGCATCGCCAATTATGAGATAGAACGCATCTTCGTAGACACGGGGAGTTCTGTGAATATTCTGTACTAAGTGGCTTGGGAGCAGATGCAGATAGAGGAGGATGAATTGATCCCCATCTCAACCCCCTTGATTGGCTTTACGGGATACCGAGTACAGCCATTGGGGCAGATTACCTTGTCACTCTCGCTGGGCAACGATAGGCTCGAGAGAACTCAAAGGACTCCTTTCTTAATTGTAGACGTGCCTGTCCAAGTAATCTAAAACCCTAATGCCCCGCGGTCCAGCTGACGCCCAGGGTACTTAGGCTTGGTTCGGGACCTAGCGCACGTCCAAGTAATCTAAAACCCTAATGCCCCGCGGTCCAGCCGACGCCCGGGGTACTTAGGCTTGGTTCGAGACCTACGCGCCCGTTCAAGTAATCTAAAACTCTAATGCCCCGCGGTCCAGCCGACGCTCGGGGTACTTAGGCTTGGTTCGGGACCTACGCGCCCGTCTAAGTAATCTAAAACCCTAATGCTCCGCGGTCCAGCCGACGCCCAGGGTACTTAGGCTTGGTTCAGGACCTACGCGCCCGTCCAAGTAATCTAAAACCCTAATGCCCCGCGGTCCATCCGACGCCCGGGGTACTTAGGCTTGGTTCAGGACCTACGCGCCCGTCCAAGTAATCTAAAACCCTAATGCCCCGCGGTCTAGCCGACGCCCGGGGTACTTAGGCTTGGTTCGGGACCTACGCGCCCGTCCAAGTAATCTAAAACCCTAATGCCCCGCGGTTCAACCGACGCCCGAGGTACTTAGGCTTGGTTCGGGACCTACGCGCCTGTCCAAGTAATCTAAAACCCTAATGCCCCGCGGTCCAGCCGACGCCCGGGGTACTTAGGCTTGGTTCGAGACCTACGCGCCCGTCCAGTGATCTAAAACCCTAATGCCCCGCGGTCCAACCGACGCCCGGGGTACTTAGACTTGGTTCGGGAACTACGCGCCCGTCCAAGTAACCCCAAAACCCAACTACCCCGCGGCACAGCCTATGCTCGGAGGCACTTAGGCCAGGTCCTGTGCACATAACCAGGCGAACCCGGACTCTCTTACTTCGCTACACAGGGAACTCAACCGGTTTCAAAGCGAAGACAACATGGCCTGCACACTCTCAGAAGATCCGACAGAACAGTGAAATATCAATACGGGGTAGTTATATACACAGGAGAAGTATCCAAAAATGACTATTTATTTACATAAAGAGATACATGAAGATATACATCTCGACGAGTTTCTAAGACACGTCAAGTAGTCCGGGGCGAAGATGGACGCCTAAGGTAACACATGAGCAGCTCGGGTACTTCCTCCGGGTGGTCCAGAATGAAGATTGATGCCTGAGGTGACACATGAGTAGCTCAGCTCTATCTGGGCACCCCCGGTCTTCGCCGTAAACAGGTAGAAAAAAGAGGAGGGGTATGAGCCGCGGCAATTTCTCTCCGAAGCACACGAGGGTGTCACTCCTGGTTGCCACACCCGCAATCCGAATACAGGTCGAGAAAAAAAATACAAGGGGTGGACAGCAAAACAGATTGAAATATTCTCAAGAAACCCGAGGTGACGGCTCCGTCTCTCTTGGTGACGACGCACCCCACAGACACCTTCATCTGCCCGAAGCTTGGAGGAACGAGCAGCCAATGGTGCGTGGGGTATACCGCCACCGACCAACCAGGGGTTTGGGGATCAGCAGGATGAGTCATCTCCCCCATGCTCCCTGGCGAGCCACATAAAGTCTTTGGCGAACTCCCCAGATAATCCGGGAGTCTCACCTCCCCGAGAATCTTCAGCGAGACCCCGGACCTCATCTCCACCATGCTCCCCAGTAAAGGGGGTGGCACAAAGGCCTTTGCCTCCATCTAGTCCCTCAGCCAAGAACACCACAGCGTTTTGAAGGAGGGGCATGGAAGATACCCGTAAGTAGGAAGGAAGCAAGCAAGAGCAAGAGGGAGCAAGGGGACTTGCTCCCCCTCTCCCCTATTTATAACGAGGAAAGTCTATCCAAGCAGTTAAGGCGCGGCAGACGCAGTAACGCCAAGCGTCTTTTCGACTGACGCGCCCTTACTGCGCCTAGGAACTCATGACTCTTAATGGGTCCAATCAATGAGGTCACGAATAATACGGAGGAGACGGTTCGAAAACCACCCCTGCACCTCAGCGAGCAAAGATTAGCAAGGAGTTGCCGTAGACATAAATACAGGATGCAGGGATTTTGTTATGACCAAAAGGAATTTAGATATCTCCACAATAGCATGATATTATCCACTTTGGGCCTAAGCCCTCATGGTTTTGCTCTTGGGCTCTCCCAAAAGGCCTCATGCCAATGCAGATATCATTATTCCTTATAAGTCTATGATCTTTTCCCATGTGTTTAGATGTGGGACTATATTTGCAACTTGCAACTCCAACAGATTTGACTTATAGAATCCACCTTGAAGACAATCATTGGTGGAGCGCACACGCAGAAACGGAAGGCGCATCATGCCAGAGAACGCACACACAGGGAACAGGGAAAATGATTATAATTAACCAAAAGTCAATACAACCCGACTTGTCCACATCAGGCCGCTTGGGGCCTCGAACGGAGACCTTTACCCAGGTCGAAGGGTATTTACAATCTTGAGCCACCACCAGGAGGTAAGAGCTTATCCTTCTTCAGCCCGCCAATGGCCCCATGAAAGCCCTGCTACAGATGCTCCATTACTTAGTCGGCTACAATGGCATGAAACTCCTCCGAACCCAAGAACTTTGCCCTAAAGCCCCTCTCGGCTTCCCGAGAGCCAGAAGCCTCGGCAGCCTCCACAGACCATCTCAGCCACCTTAGCTCAGCAGACATATCATCTTGCTCAACTAGGGCCTCTCTGAGCCGCTCAGACGCGGCCCGCTCATCCGCCCGGGCTTGGATTAGATCATCCTCCAGGATAAATGCACGATCAACAGCCATCAGGAGTCTTGACTCCGTTTGGCTCAGTAGCTCCTTCTCCCTTGCTTGGAGCTGATCACTCTCTTGCGTCACCCGAAGAAGATCCCGAGTAACCGACACAGCCTTCTCGGACATTAAGCGTTCCCGATGTCAGGAGCTCTCGAGGGCCTGCTCCGTGTCTCGCAAGAGCTTCCTCAGCTGCTCTACTTCTTCACGGAGAGCTCTGTTGTCGCTAGCCTGCATCACTCCGGACCGATGCTCAAGGCTAGTGGCAGCCTCCGCCTGCAAGGCTCGTTGGAGTAAGGCCTCCACTTGGGGCCCAGAACACAGGTCCCGACCAAGTACTAGGCAATCCTCAGCTGCCTGCCATCACATCGAAGGATTAACAGCCAAGCCAGGAAACAGTCAATACCACAATAATGCACACCTGCAGAAGGGTCTTCCGAAGACCGACTAACGGCCCAGCAGAGGCTCGCACGACTATCTCAGCAGGAGTGATGGGCGTGTCGCCCCGCTCTTCGAGCGGCGGAGAGAGCGGGCGAATGGGAAGTCGCTGGCCGGTAGGAGCTTCAGGGGGCGCGCTAGGGGAGTCGGAGTCCTCCCCCTCGGAGTTGGGAATCCCCTCTGACAAAGTCCCCTCGGTTGGAGTCTCCTTCAATTGCACCGATGAGGAAGATTGCAAGGAGGCCTCCAACACTGCATCCAACCTCTCCCTTAGTCGATCTAGTTTCAAACGGAATTGAGCACGCAACGCCTCCTTACCCGTCGGAGAGGTGGCTGGATCGACGGAACCGGAAGGGGACACCAGGGTGGCCGCCTCTGGAGTAGAAACTGGGGAGGCCGATGCAGGTGCGGATACCTCGGTAGGCGGAGCCTCTTCCTCAGGCACCGAAGGAAGAGAGGAAGAGCGGGTGTGACGTTGCTTTTTCCAGGAAGGGCCCAAGCCCTTGGGGAGCCACCGCTTTTGCCGACCGAAGGGCTGAGTAACCGCCGGGGTGACCGAGGAAGTAGATTTTTTATCCCCCCTGTCGGGGCAACTTGTGCCCGGGGAGTAGCCACCCTCGGAAGGAGGACCCGTCACTGGATCAACTGGCGGAGCCCGCTCTCCGGCTAGCGGGGATGTAACAATAACATCGACCCCCTCGGATGAAGCAGCCCCACGAAGCGGGACAGCAGACCCCTCGAGGGACTCGGCGGAAGCAGAAGGAGCATCCGAAACGATTGGAGGAGGGTTCAAAGCCTCCTTGTTGGCCTCCTCCCACTTGATGAGTCGACTCATCGTCTTGGCATACATTGTTGGTGCCCCAGTTGATTTTGATGTGATCAACCAAGTTAGGTTAGGTCCTGTTGGTTTTAATCCCTCTGCTAAGTGTGCAGGAGCTTAGGTACGGAGGAAGTCGAGCGTAAGACGTAGCGGACGAGAAGGATTGTGCGGGGATGTGAGCCGATGGGCTCGGTACAATCCGAGGGACGCGGAAGCTGCGGAAGAGTACACCGGTGGAGCGAGAAGGACGTGCGCGGTGTCCGAGGGACGAGAAGCCGGGAGGAAGGACGCTCGAGGGACGAAAGGCCGGAGCCGGGTTCGGGTGAGCCTAACTCTGATTGGCCGGAAATCACCCAGAAGACGAAGAATCAAAAAGACTAGTCCAAGCGCCCAAAAGAAAAGAGAAAACTATTTGGTGCCACGAAGGATCGAACCCAAGACCTCAACATCACACACTAACCCACTTACCATTCGGACTAAAGGGCGATGGTAGTAAAATGTTGCCGATATTACTACTTAGAGATTACAACAGCGACATGGAGATTCCAACAACCACCTCGAGGAAAGATAAAGTTTTAATTAAAACAATTAAAACTTAAAGGATAATGTTACATTATCCTTTAATCAAATCCAATGGATGCAATTTAATCCCATCCAAGATCAACCATCCAGATTACATCCATGGATCAACGGCCAAGAGAAAAGTGATCAACAATCAACAATCCAGATTTATTCTCTTAGGCTATAAATAGACTTAGAGGTTTTACTTTAGAAATCAATCATTTTTATTCATTCTTGTAAAATCTCTAGCGTGCTATTTTTGTAAGGCTTCTCCGCCACAAGGAGATTTTTATTGAGCGTCCACTGCCTTGGAAGCAACGTTCTCAGTTGCGACCAAGTTCTTTTTTAAAGACGAGTGCCTTCCATTTCATATTTGGTTTCCGTCTATTCACCCCCCTCTAGCCGGACCAACCCGATCCAACAAGTGGTATCAGAGCCAAGGTCGCCGCAGAAGGACTAATCGCCGACTGCAGCAATTTCAAGAAAAATGGTTGGACCCGTAATCTACCAGCCAAAATTTGAGGGGGAGTTCGCGATGTGGAAGCGCCGAATGCAGGTATTTTTTAAAACTGATATTGAATTGCTAATAATTATGAAAAATGGTTTTTCAGTTCCTAAAGGCAACAACGGCAAGGATAAAGAAATAGAGTCGTGGACCAAGAAGGAGAAATCAGACTTTGAAGCAAACGGCAAAGCTGAATTTCATCTACTAGTCGTTCTTCCCGCGCAAGAAGTTAATCGCATCGAGAATTACAACTCGGCAAAAGAACTCTGGGAGAAATTCCTAGAATTGCATGAAGAGAAGAATAAGAAATCAGACATCGCCGCACTGAACACAAGGAAGATCCAACTCGATGATGAGTCCTCGTCAGAAGAGTCGGAATGTCATGAATACGCGGGACTTGCGCTGATGGCAAATCATCAAGAAGAGAGCACTGATGAAGGGGGAGAGACCTCAGAAGAAAACGACGACGAAAGAGGAACCTCGCTTTTCGAAAGCGACCCGGTAAGTGAGGTATGTCTACTTCCACCTGCTCGAATCTACTCGGTAATAAAATCCATGCTTAAGTCGATGAATAAATTAGAGATAGAAAACTCTGAGTTAAAAGAAAGATTTGGCATTGTATGCTCATCTGTTCTATCCGACCAATTAAAAATAGAAAATGAAAATTTGAAGAATCTAGTGGAGAAATTAGAAAATGATATTGCATGTTTAAGAATTAAAAAGAATTTTTATCCTAAAAATCTGAATTGGTATGTTAAAAATCATAAAGGCCAGATTAGGAAAATTTCAAGAAATTATATTCCTTCAAAGTTTTTGATTAACCCCGTAGATGAAAATTTATTTTGGGTTCCAAAATTTATTTTAAACTGATAAGTTTTTTGTGCAGAATTCTTTTACAAAAGTTATGTTAATATTTTTCAAATATTTTCGGTCAAAATTTGAAATTAAAATTAAAAAAAATAGATAAATAATTTATTTTTATTGATCTAATTTTTCATGATACAGATATAGTGGAAAAACTCATTATAATTTTTTTTAAAAAAATTCGAAGTATTTTTTAATTTTTTTAAAAAAATTATTCTTCAAAAACTTGTATCTGTTATTTTCAGACTTGATAAACAAATTTAAAACTGAAAATTTTTGTCTAAACTCATATCTTCATCTTCGACTTTGACAAAAATATTCAGATTTTTTTCATAAATGTTCGATTTTTTTATGAATCGTTTATTGAAATTTATTTTTTTTCAATAAAAAAAATTGGAATTAACTTCTGAAAAAATATGTCATTTTAAATTTGAAAAATTTATGGTAATGCGATTCTTTTTACTTAGAATATTTGTTATCACATTTAAAATTTTTCTTCTTCCTAATTATATTTTCCCTTCCCTATTTTTTTGTGTCCCATTTTTGCTGTGATCAAAGGGGGAGAGTAGTTGGGGGGGAGGTTATGTACTTGATTGCAAAATTTTTTATGCTTAATTCTGTTACAATACTATTATTGTTTGTTGTTTATCCCTAACTAAACTTGGGTTGATGCACATCAAAAAGGGGGAGATTGTTGGTGCCCCAGTTGGTTTTGATGTGATCAACCAAGTTAGGTTAGGTCCTGTTGGTTTTAATCCCTCTGCTAAGTGTGCAGGAGCTTAGGTATGGAGGAAGTCGAGCGTAAGACGTAGCGGACGAGAAGAATTGTGCGGGGAAGTGAGCCGATGGGCTCGGTACAATCCGAGGGACGCGGAAGCTGCGGAAGAGTACACCGGTGGAGCGAGAAGGACGTGCGCGGTGTCCGAGGGACGAGAAGCCGGGAGGAAGGACGCTCGAGGGACGAAAGGCCGGAGCCGGGTTCGGGTGAGCCTAACTCCGGTTGGCCGGAAATCACCCAGAAGACGAAGAATCAAAAAGACTAGTCCAAGCGCCCAAAAGAAAAGAGAAAACTATTTGGTGCCACGAAGGATCGAACCCAAGACCTCAACATCACACACTAACCCACTTACCATTTGGACTAAAGGGCGATGGTAGTAAAATGTTGCCGATATTACTACTTAGAGATTACAACAGCGACATGGAGATTCCAACAACCACCTCGAGGAAAAATAAAGTTTTAATTAAAACAATTAAAACTTAAAGGATAATGTTACATTATCCTTTAATCAAATCCAATGGATGCAATTTAATCTCATCCAAGATCAACCATCCAGATTACATCCATGGATCAACGGCCAAGAGAAAAGTGATCAACAATCAACAATCCAGATTTATTCTCTTAGGCTATAAATAGACTTAGAGGTTTTACTTTAGAAATCAATCATTTTTATTCATTCTTGTAAAATCTCTAGCGTGTTATTTTTGTAAGGCTTCTCCGCCACAAGGAGATTTTTATTGAGCGTCCACTGCCTTGGAAGCAACATTCTCAGTTGCGACCAAGTTCTTTTTTAAAGACGAGTGCCTTCCATTTCATATTTCGTTTCCGTCTATTCACCCCCCTCTAGTCGGACCAACCCGATCCAACATACATGACTTCCTCTGCAGAAGCCAAACAGACAGAACATCAGTCAGCACTAATATGCACGAAAGCAATAGACGGACATACCTAGCGTGGGGCTGATCGACGTTACTTTAGGACTAAGGTCCGCCCGGTACATAAGCTCTTCGCTCTGCACAAGCTCCGGGCAGAGACGATAGGCGGATAAAGAAAAATTTCTCCTTTCACCCCTTGTCCGAAGAAGGAAATCCCCTCAGAAACCTATGGCCCGGACGGGCCGCAAAGCTAAAAACTCCTCTCGATCCTATCGGGATGAATAAGGAATGGAAAAGGTGCGGAGTCAGAGGGAGACCAAAAATCTTGAAGATGATGTATGCCCCCCCCCCAACTGGGCGAAAGCATTAGGAGTCATCTGATGCAACGGAATACTAAAATAGGAAGCTATGTTCGTAAAGAAGGGGGGATAGGAAAACGAAGTCGTAGCTCCATCTGCCCTAAAAAGAAGGCCAGCATGCCCGCTGGGGGCTCCACGGGTGTCTGGTCCACTTTAGGGATGACTGTCGCCATCTCGGCCGGGACCCCATAAGCCTCGATGGCTACTTGCAGGGCCTCTGGCCTCACCCTCGAAGAGGCGGATTCGTACCATTCCGCCCATAGCCCTCCATGACCCCTAGACAGAAGAGGAAAAGAAGACGAGTTACTCACGTATAGAAGAAGCTCTATAGGGGAGAAGGACGAAGTACACCCAGTCGCCGAATTAGAAGTGGAGGCTTGCGTCTGCTTTTTCCCTCTTATATCTCGGCAGGCATCCGCCTGGGCACAATGGGGAGAGGACGCGTATAAAGCAAGGAACCGCTTCATCCAGACAGCCGATCGTCGCGAGCTAGCTGTACCAACACACGACCAGGGGGATTGGGAAGGGCGGCCATTATAATACGTGGCAATAAGGCATTCGTGTGAACATCCTGCTACCCTCCAGAAAGAAGATCATGCGCCTTTAATCTCGGGAAGAGAAGCATCATTATGAACCTTCGGGAAGCAGAGAAGCCATTATAGAGAAAGAAGAAGGCGCAAAAAGGGGATTCCTAGGAACCCCGAACGAAAAAGATATGATCCAAGGAGGTTTCACTCCTTGTAACAAGTATGGGCGTAAAGGCAAAGGCAACTTCTTCATCCGGGCACTAGTCCGATCAGTCAGCCACGCTTCTTTCGATCAGACTTGAGGGGAGGAACTTGTGATGGGGTTGGATAGCCTGTGCCCGGCGCGGGGGATGAAGAAGCCAGGGACACAACATAACCTCTCTTCTCGGGCCCCGGGGCCCCTGTCGGGGGCAAGCTCGGGAAAGACAGGCCAAGGATCCCTCGTGGAAGCCCCCTCGGGAAGTAAGACCCCAAGAGTACTTCGGGGGATACTGTACCCAAGACCCCCGAGCTCACCTCGGGAGGCGGAGTCCTTGCAACAACCGACCTCGGGAGCCCCGAGTGTCTCAACTAGATAGAGAGTGATAACGACGCGGACTGTTTCAAAGGATACCTCTTTTATCACCGAAAGCATGGGGCGCGACTTAGATATCGGAGATATAGCACCGATAAAGGGAGCACGATTAGTCTACTGAGACCAGTATAAAAGGTAGTTCAACCCCTCCGGTAAGAAGGTTACGATCTCTCATCTTTACATATTGTCTTTCCTTCTCACCACCAATCCGGACAACCTACTAACTTGAGCGTCGGAGTGGACTCTGCCGAACCCCTGCCGGCGTGTCCCCCTAACGCTTGTGTTACTTTCGCAGGGCCCCCAAGTTCCTCCTCGGCGTAGTAATCTCTCCCGGGGCTGCGCCTCAGTGACTGGCCATCACCGACGGCTCCTTCCGGAACAGTATTAATATTAAATGAACATGTAAATAATGAAGCTTTAACTTTATGTATATTAGTTATGAAAACTAAATGGGAAAAATATTTTTATTTTATTCCTGAAATTTATTTAATTGCATTTGCTTTAGATCCTAGATTTAAATTAGAAGTTTTACAAGAAATGTTGACTTTATATTATGACACTTTAATTCCTATTAAAGATTCTTCCTCTCCGGATCCAGTTAATATTATATATAATATTAGAAATTATTTATATGATCTTTATAATCAATATTAGGTTAAATATGGAACACAAACTAATATTTCAAAGACACAACAACCTACTACTACTAATTTAAAATTTACAAAAGTACAACTTTTATTAAAAGAACGGACGAAACGTCCATGAGGATCCTCAAGTTCCACATAGGAACTTGAGAATTATTTTACGACTTCTTTTGATTTTAATGAAGCGGATAGCGAAGATTTCGATATCTTGAAGTGGTGGTCACAGAAGGCTCAAAGCTTTCCCTTTATCTCCGTGATCGCAAAAGAAATTTTAGCTTCTCCAGTGTCAACTGTTGCTGTGGAGCAGACGTTCAATGCTGGCGGCAACATATTAGATGAACGATGATCAACTATGTCTCCCGACTTATTGGAAGCTCAAGCATTACTAGATGATTGGACCAAAGTCGAGAAACGAATCCAAGGAATGCAACTTTCAGAAGACGAAGTCGAAGAATTTGATACCGAAGTAACGAATACAACGGGAACCGGAGGAAATGGAAATGAGTGATAAAAGGTAAAAATGTAAAGAATGTAAAAGGATAAAAATTTAAAAGAACTACGTGAGCTTTGATTCCCGTACACCCTAAGGGGATACGTAGGCAACTTATATAAGTGCAAGCCCTTTTTTTAAATAAAATTTATTTTTTTTAATTTAATTTTTAATTTTTTTAATATAATAATCTTGAACCGTGGCAAATCGTGAACCGGACCGTGAACCGGCAGTTCGGAACTGTGAACCGTAACCGGCTTGGGCTGTTAAGGTTAAGGGTCGACCTCCCACGAACCGTCGAACTGGCGGTTCCAAACCATCGGTTCCGAACCGTGGTCAGGTCTAGCTGTGAGCTCTATTTAAGAGAGCTTGGTTTGGCTGGGCAAAGGTTAACGAAATAAGCTTGGGTAAAGCTTATTAGTAGTCTCCAAGTGCTCAGGTGTTGTCGGGAGTTTGTGGTGAGGTTTCTCCACCCACAAGGAACGACAAGTGCTAGCTGGAAGTCTTCTGGGGATTCATCCACCGACAGATCGGGATCGTCCACCTTATGGGCAGCCGTGGAGTAGGAGTTTTATCTCCGAACCACGTAAATCGATTTGTCTCTTCTAGTTGTTAGTTTTAGTTATTTGTTATTCCACTTGCACACTAACAACATGTAGGAAGAGAACCGCGATTGAAGTGGGTGATCGGCTATTCACCCTCCTCTAGTCGTACGCATCGGTCCCAATAATATCTTTGTATTTGTTTGTAAAAGATAAATGGTAAGAGAGTTCTTTATCTCGAGAAAGTACCTAAGAATGAGAAAATATAGTGATGATATCATAATCCAAATAGATCATGAAGTAGAAACCTAAGATTCCAAATTATATAAAATTGAGGTGTGGCTTGCCCTTGTTCTTTTTGTTTTTTTTTTTTTGGTGTTATTTATATTTTCTATTCCTTTCAATTTATAGATCTAGATTTTAGACTTATGCAAAAAGTGAAGTGACTTGAGCAAAAAAAAAAGAGAAGTGACTTTCAAAAAAAAAATGCTTCTATATATATGAAAAGTTAAGAAATTATGATAATTATCATATAATAAGAAAAAAAATTATATGAAAAGTTAAGAAATTATGATAATTATCATATAATAAACAAAAAAATTACAATAGAAAAGAAAAAGAAGGGTTTCTGATCAAGGGCGGAGCCAAAGTACAACTCTACCCGGGTTGTTGCCTGGGGAATTTTCTAATAATTGCTATTTAAAATTTAATTTTCTCTTCTAATATAATCTATGTGTCTAATTTTTTAAAGTTTGTAGTCTGTTGGCATTTATCCAACTAAAACTAAGAAGAAAAATTAAGAAAAATTGGTGTTTGGTTTGTATTTTTCAGTCTATTTTTCATTTTCATTTTCATTTTCTGTAGAAAATACGATTTTCTGGACAACATGTTTGGTTTATATTTTCCAGCTTTGTTTTCCAGAAAAAAATATAGCGTTTTCTGAAAAACTGGAGAATGAAAAAAAAATCATTTTCAAAAAATTAGAAAATATGATTTTCTAGAAAATGAAAATGGAAATGACTCAAACCAAACGCCCCTAAAATCCCTAATCCCTCTTTTTCACATCCGGCGAATTTCTCATCCTCTGAATTAATTGATTCGTCTTCTTCTTGCTCTTCACGGCTTCACCTGTGATTGTTCCGCTCCTCTCTCGATTGCCCGGGCTGCACCATCCTCAAGGAAGTCATCTCCCTCTTCGCCGAGAATCCCTGAGTCTTATGCTCCCTCCTCATCTCTCTTCTCGGCCTTTGAGCCTTCTCCAACATTGCCGCTTTAGACACCGCCCACCAGTCCCCCATTAATCCCAGAAGCGCTGCCTACTTTGAACTCCTCCCCTGCCGGGTAGAAATTTTCTTGAAGAAAAATTCGACTTTTGTTACCATGTTAGGGCATTTTCTTTTTTCTACGTTCTACATTGTATTTATTGCACCTATGATTTCTTATTCTAGTTTGGAATTTCTTTTTTTTTTCCTCCATGAATTGATATCAAACTCGGTGGTTGAGATAGACAAAACCTAATCATCCAAGTATCTCTTTAAATTTGCTAAACATTTACCTTGTAGTTGAGAAGAGCATGCAACTCTTTGTGATTTATGAAGCTATATCCTGAGAATTCAAGCTTGACAAAGTTTGAGATAAAATTGTCAGCTTCTACATCCTTTACTATTCAACTTTATCCAAGGTTTCTGCAATTTGAAATTTTGCAAGCTTTGGGTCCACTGTGCCACTTTATATGTTATAACCTGTTCAGCTTGTAGTCTTCTTTACTTCGTAAGAATCTTTTGTGAGTGTTGTTTTCCCAAATTAAGTTATCGTAACCTAGTTATTGACTTACTTTTTGTTGTCATTTTTATGAGTATAAAAGTATTTCAAAAATGAAGCTTGATTATATCACTGGATCACATCTAAAGCCTAGTCTTTTATTGTCCTTGTCCGTGCTATTCCAAAGTTAATAGGGGAACCTTTGAGTGATACTATTAGAAAGTTCTTCCTGCACTATCATGGATCAAGTTAATTAGGACATCAAATAATTTGCCAAATGGGAAAACTACAGAATTCTTTTGTAAGTATATTTACTCTTATTCGCTATTTTTTCAAATGTATTTAATGTTCGGTTGAGATGTTATACTTGGCATGTGGCATATCATGTTTGAGAATTATTTGAATGCAACGGATTCATAATGAATGTTCCAATAGTATATTGGTGTTTTGTTAAAATTTGATTTTTTATTCATTTCAAATATAATTTTCTTATGTTGAACTCAAGAAAAAACATTAAAGGGATTTGTAGAATGTTCCGGAAGGAATCGACGTCGACGGCCAGTCACAAGGGTTCAGCTCACGCGGACGCTGACGCTAGAGGAAGAACTCACTAGAGGAAGAACTCACACCCTGCGAGATTAACACGAGAGTTAGGGGAACACGCCGGAGGTTCCTCGATCCAGGAGATGAAGAGAAGGCAAAAAAAGGTATGCGTGAAGTAAAGAGGGTGTAACCCCCGTTACCGAAGAGGTTGGAGTACTTTTTATACCAGAGGTGGCTGTCATACGTGCCTCCACGATCTTTGTCACGTTCCCCCTATCTTCAGTTACTGGATAGCCCTCGTAACAGTCGTCGCAGTCATTAAATTTAGGTCGTTGTAAGGATGAAGGCGTTAATGACCGTGGATTACGGGTCATGATCATCCCGTAGTTATTGGTGATCATTATCCATGGATCCACAGAAAGGGGGGTCGTTACTTGAGGTCGAATGCTTCTTGGGCTCCGCTTCCCCGAGATGATCTCGGGATCTTCTGGCTCGGGGATCCCGAGCATTTTGCCTTCCCGAGGTGGTCTCGGGGACTTGGCTTCCTGAGGTGATCTCGGGAGTGCATCCTCTGGAGCGATCTTCAAGGCTATGTCTACTCAAATTGGTATCGGGATTCCTCTTCCCAAGAGGGTCTCGGGCGTCACAGAAAGAGAGTCGTTCCGACTCGGTAGATCTTACCACACAGCTTCATCAGTCCACGTATCAGTCACGGACTACTCAACTCCATCATAGAACTTGACTTTGGCCACTCAACATAGACTATTTATTTGTTTTGTGTTGTACACTCCTTGATATTTTGGATTAATGAGGTGAGATTAGTTTTCCTTGATATGCTATTGAACTTTATACATCAAGGTATTCTTGATATTTTGGATTTGTCAATGAACTGACTTGTGCTCTCGTGTTTTTTAAGATTCAACCGACCAATACAACGAGGTGATCCTTGTTAATGCAGCTCACAGTACTGCCCAAGAATTCACTTTAGAGTTACTGTTAAACTTAGTTTCATTGTTACCTTTTGTCTAAAATTTGATGTACTTGCAACTCTAGGGTTTTAGTAATTACCTATTCGATGTGTTTGTCTAGTCTTATAAGTTATGTGATTCTACTCAACTTTGGACCTCTATAAATCTTTTGATAATTACATTCTAATATATTTTTAGTACTTAATTATCATTTTCTTATCTGTTTGGTTGATAAATGAGTCTTTGTATGGATTTGAGTTGAAATAAAAGATATCGGTTATAGCTGCTCTATTTGCCTAGTAAGAGATGTTTTCTGAAATATTTTTGTGTGATAATATTATAGGTTTCTCTGAATACCGATTTTTTTAAATATTAAAAAAAATAAGAGCTGCAATTTTAATTTCATCGTTAGATTTAGCTATAGATATTAAATTTCTGTTGTAAAATACATTAGCGATTAAAATTTTTACAACCAACAATTTTGATGTTAGTTTCTAATTGTTGTTTATTCATGTTTAATATATTAAAACAAATTAGCCCTAGTAAATTCTAATTCCTAGCTCTGTTATTGTTCGTAATGATTTTTAAATCTTTTATGCTAGGTAATTTATTATCTTCATGCATAAAGATAACAAATTCGGTTAATTTGGTCAGACTCTATTTTAGATTTCTAACTACATTCTTCATATGACCCTCTTATCTCTTCCTTCTTCGAGCTTGGGCTATGGAAGGAGGAACCGAGGAGGAGGTAGCAACAACAACTGCTTTTATTATGGAACAATTCTCTTGATGTTCATATCAATCTATTATGCGCCTCTGCATCTAGTATTGGGTAGACCTCATATAATAACTGTCTTAGTTCTACCCTATCTTTTATTTCTCTCAATTTCAATTCAAACATGGATTTGATTCACACTCCATGTTCCGAGAAAGATTTATCATCTGGAAAGAAGAAAAAAACGGAGTCTTCCTCTAAAGAAATGCATTGAGAAAGGACGAATGTATAGAAACTTTTTAACGAGATAGTGCTCTTTTCAAGAAGCTGGAATCGTCTCTCCAATTTCTCCACTTTCACTATGAAGCAGTTCCATGGAACGAACTAGTCTCAACCAATGGAATGATGCAATGGATACAGGGAGAACCAAATGTGGAGTTCTTTCCATCGATTCATGGTTTGCGAAGTGTAGAACTATGTGGAGCTGAGCTAGCAACGGATCTGTAGAAGATTTCATTCTTCAACTCGAGGTGCGAGTGATAACGACGCGTGCTCGAAATTCCCGTTAGGGCATCCTTAAGGGTAAGGATAGGGATAGATTCTTTCATAATGTGTTTTTTGAATCGCAGGTCTTTCTACATTTTTCATAATCATTCATGACTGGTGCCTGGAGTACCAAAAAAAAAAGTATTATGTGAAATCTTTGATTTTTTTCCTCTTTCTCTATCCCTACCCCATGGCATAGGTATAACATTTGAATTAATAGAGAACATTTTCTTCTGTATGAATCAATATTATTACATTCTAATTCCTTTCTGATACCTCACAAGGAAAAAATCTAAATTGGATAAAAAATTGATGGGTTAATATAAACTTAACGGTGATACACTCTTCAAATTAAATAGAAATTCATTTTTTGAAAGATCCTGAATATTTATCTGTTGGATACAAGTGAATAGAAAAAGAGGTGGAGAGGAAGAGACTCCATTGTGAATGAGATTTTAGTCCTACATTGAGAGTTTCAAGACATATTGGTTGGTTTAAATTGATTCATAAGCATATTAGTTGTGAACAAATGCATGGGAAGAGACTCTCTCACGCATGGGTGTGCAGTGGGTACAAATCCAGTTCTCGGATTTGCACTGAACCATGTTAACTCGTGTGCAAACATGACCTATGCGTGTCGAATGCAGGATCGATCAGGACAAAATTTGTCCAAATGAATGATCCATCGTTTTGCCACCTGAATAATTTTTTGTTTGTTGCTCAAATGTAACGAATGTATTAATTGATGATTAATGCAAAATCTGTAACCTCCAAACATTTTGATCTAGACGGGTTAATGAGTAGTAATTCCAAACGTTTTGATCTAGACGGTTAATGAGCAGTAAACGACGTTAATTCGGTAATTAATTACTGCAAGAGTCTAAGTCTTATATAAAGAAGTTGTGACCAAGAGTAAAAAGGGCAAGGAAAAAGAACAAAAATTTTCTTTCGCCTTCGTTCCCCAAATCTTCCAGTAGCAATTGGGTGCTCTATTAGTTCACCACAAGCAATCAGTGATTGGTTGTGTACGTGATTCCACTGTTGTATCCTGGGAAATAAACATCCATCACAACCTCGAAGTACAATCGAAAAAAGATAAATCTGTTTTAAGAAAACTATATTACGCAAGCCTCAGCAACGTTCTTCGTCTCTAGCTTGGGAGTCTACAAATTAGACCCTGCAACTTGGGACTTTGCAATTCAGGAGTCTCAGCTCGGGAGCTGTAGTTCGAGAGTTTGCACTTGAAGTCTGCAACTTCACTCTGCAATTTTGAAGTCTACAGCTCGGGAGTCTCCAACTTGAAAGTCTATACTTAAGACTCTGAAGTCTATACTCTGTATACATTAATATAACTCAGACCATTAAGTTAAAATTATTTATGTAATTTCAATTTAATTTATTCTCTCCTATAATATCTACAACATAATCTTTTATAGGCGAGTATACCATGTTGCCCAATAAAAATGAAGAGCTATTCATTCCTCCCTCTAATAATGTACCAACCGTATATATCCTTTTTTTTAATGCCCTTAAATAATATATATTCGCATTACTTGTGAGAATGACAAGATTTAATATTTCTAAATTTTTTAGTTTTCTCACTATTTTAAAGTTCCCTTCTAGTGCTTCCGGTTGGCAGCCTTAATTAATAATTAATACGCTCAACTTTCATTTTCATCAATTAATCAACCACCGACTTTCTACAATTGCTATATATTTTTTATTTAATTTTTTTTCAAAATTAGTTTTATATTTGCATCATGAAGTTGGCTTTGCAATTATAAGAGAAGTCAAAATACCATTGCACAATCGGCTGTTGGCGTATTTGACTGATGATATTTTAACTATTATTCAAATAATTATTACATTCCCATGAAGTGTTAATAACGTAGCGAATCGATAGTCATTCTTGTTCGCTAGTTATTTTAGACAAAGTCTTTATCTTTAAAATATCGTTGACTAAACTATCGATGACTTGTGCATGAAGCGATTATACACCCAAATAATTTTTTTCGGTGTAAAGAAACTTTGAGAACACATGTATGTATTTGTTCTACGAGGAGATGACGATAGCACTTATTCCCAACCCAAACTATAACAATTGTCAGGCGTCTCAACTATTCTTAAGGCACTGACGGAGAAAAAAAAATTAAAGTCATAATTGTTTTTTAAAAATAAATAAATATTAATAGAGATATTTAATTTTATTAGTAAAAATTTAAAAGCGCAGTTCCATAATTCCAAAAGATTATCGTGACCAACTTACGGCATCTCCGACGGTGGAGAGGATTTTTAGTTTTTAGTGTGCCCCCACCAAATTTGAAGAAAGAGAGTAGAAGTTGGGTTTGATTTTCCGAACCCAGCACCTTCAATTTGAATGACACGCATGAAAGAGAAATTAAAAGAACCTATAAAAAAAAGTTCAGTTGGAGATCCTCTTATAACAATAATTTTATCTTATAAATTTATAATAGATCTTACTTCTTTATTTTTAAAAATTTTAAAAATAAACATTATTTTATGTTAAACTTTCAGCATAATTTATTAAAAATAACATATTTGTCTAATGAATATTTTTAATTAGATAGTAAATTAAATTTTATAAATAAAATATTAAAAACACTAATTAATTTGATAATGAAAAAGAAATTATTACAATATATTAATATACATTTTAATTGTTATTTTTTAAAAAATCATCGATTAACTTTAACTTCGATGAAGGAAATTGAAGTCTTGATATAATAATAAAATTATTATTATGTGATTTAGAGGTAATATGTTTGAGTAACGATATAATCACTATATACAATAGATCCTTCGACGGAATCCCGTATTGACGAGAGCTCCATGAACCAAGCTGTCTTTTATCAATTTTAACTTCGATAAATTATTAATCAAATTTATTTATCCAAAAATGTTTATCTAGTAAATATCGACGGTGAATTATTAAAAAAAAGAGTATGCATAATAATATGTGGAAGAGTGAAAATATAATAATAAGATTGAAAAAATGAAAAAAAAAGAAAAACAGAGAAAAAAAAATAAAATTTAGAGAAGAATAATAATGTAATATTAAATGTGTTTTTAACTTTCAAAAATATTTTTACAAAAAAATATCAATTAGTAATAAGTATAACTAATAAATATTTTTAATTTATTAACCAACCTTATTTTTACCAATAAATTACATTTTTATGAATAAAACATATAAAATTTTGAATCAAATTTTAATAAAAAAATCTAACCAAATCTAACTTTAATGATAAAAAATTAAAATTATCATTCTAAACTAACTTTGACGAGTAAAAAAATTTAAAAAAATCAAACTTAACTTTAATTTATAAAAAAAATTAAAATCCATTGGTTAATCTAAAAAAATTATAAATTATAAATCAAATCTAATTTGGCTAGTAAAAATAATTAAAATGATCGAAAAAAATATTGACTAAAATTTATATTTACTATCATTTTAGATATTTAATAAAATATTTAATATCAAAACTCATATATTTATAATAGAGGCCTACACATAGGCCTTATATTTATATTTTTAAACTCATATATATATATATATATATATTATATATATATATATATATATATATATATATATATATATATATATATATATATATATATATATATAATTTAATTTGGTAGACTCCATTATAATATAGGACCTTGTGAGTCAGTTGGGTTGCTATCGGAGAGGATACAAACTGATATAAGATCGTCAAAGTTAGTATTCGACACTATCTCCGTAAAACGATATTGCTCCGCTACAGGTGCTCACGGATAGCAGTAATTCGTTTCCCAAGATACAACGACGATATCTCGAAATAGCAGCACTCCACATGTCGAGACCAGTGAACCTTCGTCTCGTAGGTTTTTTGGACTCTAGATATAGAAGATAAGATATATGCTTTTTGAACTTTGGATGATTAAATGAATGATTTCAGCATCCAGAGGATTCTTTTTATACAAGGGAAGAAGTGAGGTACCCTTTGGTAAGTGGTTGTGACCTTTGATTTAGGATTTATCTCGGTCGTTCGATCTGGAGAGTAACCCTTCAGATAGCCCCTTGATCTCAGCCGCTAGATCTGGATGGTTGTAACCCTTTAGATCCCCTTTTGATCTTAGCGATCAGATTCAATTGACGTTTCATATCAAGTCTCATCACCAACGGTCAGATCATTCCAGCACCCAGAGGATTCTATTTATACAAAGAAAGATGTGAGTTACCCTTTGGTGAGTGACTATAACCTTTGGTTTAGAATTTATCTAGGACGTTCGATCTGGAGGGTTGTAACCCTTCAGATAGCCCCTTGATCTTAGCCGTTATATCTGGATAGTTGTAACCCTTCAAATCCCCCTTTGATCTCAGCCACCAGATTCGACCTGACACTTCGGATCAAGTCTCATCACAAACGGTCAGATCATTCTAACATCCAGAGGATTCTATTTATATAAGGGAAGAGGTGATGTACCATTTGATAAGTGGCTGTGACCTTTGGTTTATCATTTATCTGGGATGTTCGATCTGGAGGGTTATAACCCTTCAGATAGCCCCTTGATCTCAGTCGCCAGATCTGGATGGTTGTAACTCTTCAAATCCCCCTTTGATCTCAGCTGTCATATTCAACCTAACGCTTCGGATCAAGTCTCATCACCAACTGTCAGATCGCTACTCTTCTCGATCAACGCTCTAGATCGCATCACTTGCGATCCAGCACCCCTCTTCGATCCAACGGTTCAAATCCCTTTTTGATCTCAGCCGCCATATTCGACCTAACGCTTCGGATCCAGTCTCATCACCAACGGTCAGATCTGACTCTTCTCGATCAACGCCAGATCACGTCACTTGCGATCCAATACCCCTCTTCGATCCAACGGTTGTCATTCGTTCACCCAGTCGACAATCCAGTCATCTCTCTGCCTACCCGAGTGTCACATAGACACTGTCATTGTTGGTGTCTAAGCATGAATTCGATTTGCAAAGATTAAAACTTACAGTGATTCTTGATGTTCTTCTTCCTCTACTCCTTCTTCTTGCTGTCACGAGGACGTCACCGGACCGTCTTCACTAAGCCACAAACCAAAACCCAGCAATTCGAAGCTCCGATTCCTTCTCCCCTCTGCTTCCCATGGATTGCAATTGGACGCCCTTTTATAGGGAGAAGAAGAAGACGGTTACCTCTGAATTCATCAATGGCATTCAAGACGAGGTAACGTCAACGTTCAAAACGAATCATCAATGGCAACGAAGGTTAGTAACGTCTTCGATTGATTAATGTTTGTAACGCCAACATCTCCCACTCGTCCAATTCTATCCATATAGGTCATCTAGTCACTAAGACTATGTAAGGAAGTCACAAAGACCATATAAGAGCATTCAACTCATACTTCAGGGAAAATGGTTCGTGCGACAGCAAGCACACTGAGCAATTAATGCTAAGAAAGTTGTTACACTTAACTTAGCTGCTCTATCGAACGAATCAGAGACATCAATAACTTGCCATTACCCCAGATTAAATATTTACATCAATATGAACATCTCTAATCCCTCACATGACATCTGTGTCAAGAGCATGTTCGTCATCTCAAATCAATACTTTTATTCACAATCACATTTTTAAGTACTTAACAAAAATGTAACTGGTCGACCAGTGAATAAATATTACAGATGTAAACCAATTTTAATCTTCCTTTTCAGCTAGAATCTATTCATTCTAATCAGTTGCTTTCCTAGTTATGCTCCATAGACCGAATCATCCATAGTCAATAGGACACACACTAAAGTAGCAAACACTGATTAAAACTTCAAGTAGACAGCTAAATAGTCACTTAGGGTAAGATTGAGATTAACTGATAATCTCAAGGGTCTCACATAGTAGAGAAGCAGGGATCCTTTCTCTTACTACCCTTATTGTCGCTATAGCACACGTGGTATGAATCACATGCTACGATGTTTTTCTCTTTACCAAAAAGAGTGCATGTTTTTCTCAAATATCTAACATCGTACAGATTTCGATCTAGACATACCTAACGTCTAATCCGAATTCAACTTATGAATTCCAATCTGGCTTTAAACATGTTTAGTGAATGGTGGGTGCATTTACTTCGATCATTACATAAATGATCTCATCTTGATACAAAATCAAGGCGACCTCAACTTATGAGTATGTCTCTATTCACAACTACATAAGCTGTCTCATAAGTAATGGTCTTACCTCTATTTATACTCAACAAATAGAGACGATTGTTCATGTGAGTGGACCAATCTCAGCCTGCCAACATGCTCATCGAGACTTTTTCCAAATGTAACAAATACATTCACACTGAATAGATCAAAACATTTCACTTATATAAATGTAACAAATACATTTACAATGCTTTACATTTTGCGTAGTCCCAAAGACTTCACATGTTCATTAAATGACTCTTTAGTCAATGGCTTAGTAAAAGGATCTGCAAGCATTGCTCGGGTAGGGATGTACTCAAGAATTATCTTTTTCTTGTCAACAATATCCCTTACAAAATTGTATTTAATTTCTATATGCTTGCCTTTGCTGTGATATTTAGGATCCTTGGAAAAAGCTATAGCAGCTTGATTGTCACAACACACTGTAACAGGGCTCTCACTATCCTCAACAATCTTCAGATGCTTTAGGAACCTTCTCAACCAGACAGCTTCTTGTACAGCCGCTGCACAAGCCACATACTCAGCCTCCATTGTCGACAGTGCTACACAAGCCTGTTTCTTGCTGTTCCATGAAATGACACCTCCATTTAGCATAAAAATATAGCCAGATGTGGATTTTCTGTCGTCAAGGTCCCCTGCCCAATCTGCATCTGCGTAGCCCTTCAAGCTCAATTTTGATCCTTGGAAGCAGAGACAATAATCTGTCGTTCCTTTGAGATATCTGAATATCCTTTTTACCGCTTTCCAGTGTCTCGATCCTGGGTTTGACTGGAAACGGCTAACTAAGCCAACAGCATAGCTTATATCAGGGCGAGTACACAACATAGTGTACATCAAACTACCAATGGCACTAGCATATGATCTTTTCTTCATCTCGGCTATCTCTTCAGGAGTCTTGGGAGACATACTTTTGCTCAAAACAACACCTTTCGCTGTAGGTGTTTGTTCAACGTTGCAATCAAACATATTGAAGTGTTGTAGTATCTTAGTAATATAAGCTTCTTGGGACAAACCCAAAAGTCTTTTTGATCGATCACGAATGATCCGTACTCCTAAGATATACTCAACTTCTCCCATGTCAATTATGTCAAATTGTGATGAAAGCCAAGACTTGACCTCAATCATAACTTTTAAGTCATTTCCAGCTATCAGCATATCATCAACATATAATGATAAAATGACCAACTTTCCTTTATCCTTTCTCAGGTAAACACAATGATCCTCATTGATCATTTCGAAACCATAAGATAAAATGACTTCATTGAATCTTATGTTCCATTGTCTCGACGCTTGCTTTAGCCCATATATAGACTTTTTAAGTCTAGATACTTTTTCCTCTTGGCCATCAGCAATATAACCTTCTGGTTGTACCATATAGATTTCCTCGTCAAGATTACCATTAAGGAAAGCCGTTTTTACATCCATCTGATGTAATTCCAAGTCATAACGTGCTACTATAGCTAAAATGACACGTATTGACACAAACTTCACAACAGGGGAAAATGTCTCTTCAAAATCAATACCCTCCAATTGGGTATATCCTTTTGCAACTAGACGAGCTTTGAATTTATTAATCGATCCATCTGCCTTCCTCTTGATTTTGAGAATCCATTTATTCCCAATAGCCCTTCGGCCTGGAGGAAGATCGACTAAATCCCAAACCTAATTCTTTCTCATAGACTCCATTTCTTCATCCATTGCAATTCTCCATTTTTCTCTAACTGAGCATTTCAATGCTTCCTCAACCGTTCGAGGTTCTTCATCGTCAACTGGGAGAATCATTAATGCCTCATTTTCAATGTCAAACCTTCTCCGAGGAATAATCTTACGATTACTTCTTCGCAGGTTTGACTGCTGAGAAACTAATTCACTTATAGGGAATTCACTCCCACTAGGTTGACTAGATTCAGGCATTCCCTGAGATTCCTGATTTGTTAATGGAGGAACAGTATCCTCCTCCTCTATTGCAAATAGAGGAGTTGATTTATCAACTTCACCTCTTGTTGGGAACTCAGTTTCGAGAAAAGTAGCATCTCTTGACTCAATTTCAGAGATGGTTCCATCTTGCTGCTCACCAATAAAAACATAACCCTTAGAAGTATCAGAATATCTTACAAAGATACACTTCTTACCTCTGGGTCCTAATTTTCCATATTTGTGAGTCTTATCATGAATATAAGCAGCTGACCCCCATGGTCTCAGATTACTCAAATCTGGTTTTCTGCCTGTCCAAAGTTCATATGGAGTAGATGGAACAGATTTAGAAGGCACCCGGTTAAGTATGTAGGTTGCAGCTAATAATGCATCTCCCCAATAGGAAATAGGCAAATTAGCTTGAGCCATCATCGACCTAACCATTTCAAGAAGAGTTCGATTTCTTCTTTCAGCAACTCCATTTTGCTGTGGAGTTCCAGGGATAGTTAACTGTCTAATAATCCCTTTCTCATTACATACTGTCTTGAACTGATCAGACAAGTATTCACCTCCACGGTCAGTGCGTAAGGTTTTAACCTTACGTTCCAATTGATTCTCAACTTCGTTTAAATAACGATTAAAGCAATCTAATGCTTCAGATTTATGAGAAATCAAATACACATGACCAAAACACGTGAAATCATCAATAAATGTAATGAAATATGAACTACCATTTCTAACCTTCACGTTCATCGGATCACAAATATCCGAATGAATCAATTGCAATGTTGAATCAGCCCTAATAGCCTTACCAAACGGTTTCCTAGTTGCTTTTCCAGCAAGACAGTGCTCACATATACACAAGTCAACTTTAGCACGAGTGTCGAGCAGACCCTCTCTTGCTAATCTATTCATTCTTTCTTGTCCTATATGTCCCAATCTAGCGTGCCAAATTTCATCATTAACATCAGCATCACTAGTAAGAGCAATATTTGAAAAACAACCATTATTTCCACAATTAACATCAGATTCTACATCAAGAACCATGAAACTGTTTGATATAAAACCATATCCAATTAACACAGAGTCAATTTTAAGTTCTACTCGACGACTGTAAAAATGCATACAATAACCCAATTCAAGAAGACAATTCACAGAAACAAGATTCCGTCGAATCTCAGGAGCATACAGGACATCATGCAGAAACAATGTACGCCCACCACGAAGGTTGAGTTTGCAAGTGTCAATTCCTTTGACTTCAATTCTTGCATTGTTTCCCACATATATCCACTTATTGCCAGCCGGTACACGACGGTACTCCACGTACGTAGCTCGATTACGAGCTACATGGTTCGTTGCTCCTGAATCTATAATCCACAAAGGATAAGAATAGCTAACAACACCGAACTAGCAACATAAAGCTCATGAAAAGAAGACAAACATGGATTTACCTTTTTCAGCTCAGTACACTCCCGAGCAAAATGGCCCTTCTTGCCACAGTTGTAGCAAGTAAGCTTGCCCTTAGGTTTCTTTCCATTCTTCTTTCCTTTCTTCTTGATTGGGTCCTGTACAGGAGTAGCACCAGCTTCTTTTCCCTTCCCCTTTCCTTTCTTAAACCATTTTTTCTTATTCTTGGATCCAGAACCTTCAGCTACAAAAGCTTGCTCAGAAATCCTGGCGAATTCTATTCTCTCCGCCTCCAGTTCAATATGGCGTGAGACATCAATGAAAGTTCTGATACTCTCACTGTGAGTAAGGTTCTGCTTCATTGTTTCCCAAGAATCAGGAAGGGAACGAATAACTGCTTGAACCTGTTGTTCGTCGGTCAACTCATGACCAGCAGTCTTAAGCTCCCGAATCATATTACCCATTTCTCTCAGATGTTGAGTCATCGTTACATTCGGGCGCTTTTTATAACTGTCAAACTTGATTGTCAGTTGACGAAGCTTGCTTACACTAACTCCACTGTATCTCTCTTTCAGGGCAACCCAGACAGCATGAGCTGATGGTAGTGGCTCATACTCAAATACCAGGTCATCTACCATTGAACTAATCAATATCCCCTTTGCAGTGGAGTCCTTTTTCTTCCATGCCCTATAGGCATCAAGATCCAATCTGTACTGTGCAGTCGAACCAACAGCAGGTTCAACCATGAAATGATTTACAGCCTCCAAAACTTCTTGTTCCTCAAGAATATATTGTATCTTGAGATGTCATATCTTATAGTTGTCCCCATACAATTATTCCCCTTTGTTCAGTTCAGCTATGATGTTCTTGGTTGCCATGATCTATCATAAATAAACATATTATTCATTAATTCAGTGTATATCATATGTACATAATTTTTGATTGACTCAATGTAAACTTGACTTGGATTTACGAAATCAAGTGATAACTACGTTTCCACTCATTATTCGCATAATCCAATCTAATTAATATTGATCAATTATATTACATACATCCCATTAAACGAACTAATCATTTGTCTTAAATATGAACTAATCATATAAATGAACTAATCATTTGTCTTAAATATGAACTAATCATATACAAGTCAGTTAACACATAACATAACTTTATTTAATAGGCTTAATAAGCAGGTACAAACAGACAGAATTCAACGAACTAGATAAGTTGACATCATTCCCATAATAAAAAATATTATGGCAGTGGCTATCACTCTCTCGTTCATTTCTAATTGGGCAGTCTGATCAGGCTCGGGATCTTCCACAGATTCTATCGGATCTTCCTCAAATATTTCAGGATCTTCCTCGATCATTTCAATATCAAGGTCTTCCTCAAATATTTCAGGATTTTCCCCAGGCATTTCGAGATCGTCCTCGAACATTTCAGGATCGTCCTCGAACATTTCAGGATCATCCTCGAACATTTCGAGATCTTCCTCTGGGTCCTCCTCAGAATCTTCAATTGGATCCCACTCGATTTCCTCAGGATCCCCTTCGAATTCTTCAATCAGATCCATCTCTGGATCCTCTTCAAATTCTTCAGGATCCTCTTCCAGATCGTCCTCAGAATCTTCCAGATCCTCTTCTGAAAAATTCTGACGAAGTAGTTCTCTACGCAACTCGGTATAAGAGATACGTCCTTCGTAGCATCCCCAAATACCTCTTGCAGCTACTTCAGCACGCCTTGGCAATGAATTAATCAATGCCCCGATCCGATAGTTATCTAGAACTGGAAACTCTTCCTGTTCGAGTTTCCAAAATAGATGTTCAAGCCTTCCTATATGCCCTTGGATGCCTAGGTGTGGGAGGAAGTCAATCTCCTCTATCTGTTCCCTCAAATGATTCCGTCGCACATCTCGACGAGTCATTGTGGTAATAAATCTCGGCATCTGGAATTGAAATACACAATGTCAGTACAAAACCGACAAACCAGTAACAAAACTGGTTCAATTCAATTCATAACACAAATAGATAAAGGCATATAATTTTCCTTTTGTTTGTAGCTACAATTAAGCCTATTTAAATTTGAGATTCAACATAACGATCAAACTAGTCTGTTTAGTTCAGATTATTTGATCAAAAACGGTTTGGTTAAATCAACTAATGATTTAATCAAAACCGATTTCATCAACTTAATCCTTTTTAAACTAAACTAGAATCTAATTTAAATAAGTTGAACCAAATCTAAACGAATAACTGAATAGAGCTACTGGTTAAAGTTTTCTGCTTTCATTGGGAGGTCTTTGGTTCGATCCTCCCTCGGGCAGCAGCGTGGCAGCAGCATTTTGCAGAGTGAAAAATATGTTTCGGTTTTTTTTTATTATTAAAATCAACTTTCCCTTACAAAAACTCGAAACCTAATTTCATTCACCCAACGCCCGCAGCCGCAGCCTCTTCTTCTCCACGCGACCTTCTTCCCCACACAGCCAAAAAATTTTTTTCATCACAAACGCTATAGCCGCCTCTTTCGACACATCCAGCCGAAGGCGACGGCTCCCTTGCGCGCGCGTGAGGCGTTCGTCGGCCAGGGGATGAAAGAGCCGAGAAGAAGGTGACGATTCCAAGCGATCAAAGCGATTTGTTCATCGCAAAGGTAAAAAAAAATGATTTTTTCATGCTTTTACAACTGCTCTGATACCATTGTTGGTGTCTAAGCATGAATTCGATTTGCAAAGATTAAAACTTACAGTGATTCTTGATGTTCTTCTTCCTCTACTCCTTCTTCTTGCTGTCACGAGGACGTCACCGGACCGTCTTCACTAAGCCACAAACCAAAACCCAGCAATTCGAAGCTCCGATTCCTTCTCCCCTCTGCTTCCCATGGATTGCAATTGGACGCCCTTTTATAGGGAGAAGAAGAAGACGGTTACCTCTGAATCATCAATGGCATTCAAGACGAGGTAACGTCAACGTTCAAAACGAATCATCAATGGCAACGAAGGTTAGTAACGTCTTCGATTGATTAATGTTTGTAACGCCAACAGTCATGTCACCGGCCTGGAGCATAAATTTAAGCTCCTCAATGTTCCTCACGACGATGCGAAGTGTAAAGTACAAAATGCACCAACAAAATGCTCATTATGCGCGTGTGCCGGGTGGCGGGCTCGCAAGTGTAAGCACCTACTCGCCTGTGAAAAAAGAATACTTGTGTTTTTCTTTTTTAACTCTATTAATACAACAACACATATAAGGAAGCAAACACCCTTGAAATTTACAGATGTGGGATTATTCTCTATCTACTTCCTTCTATGCTAATTTTGGATTGATTTTAATCAATTAATTTCTTATTCACTCGTATTCAGTTTTGAGCAAATTAATAGTTTGGATTTATCTACGCGAAACGTAGATTTCGTTTTTTAAGTCAATTATGACTTTCATCAATTGATAACATCTCGATTTTTTCTTACAAAATCGTATTTGATCTTTTTTAGACTCAATATCCAACATCTCGACATAGGCCTTTTTTGAGCCAGCTGTCATAATTGTTAAGGTTTTCTATGCGCCCTTGACCAGATGAACCGTGGGTAAACTTGTCGCGCTATACGGTTTTTCACAAGCTTTAACTCTATCATCCTTGGTTCTTATATTCAACTCTAATTTTTTTTTACAAACTATAATTTTCCTTTTCATAGAGATTATACTTTCAATTCTCATCTCCAAATGCACTTCGATATTTAATATATAGCTTTCAAAACACACCTCGATATTTTATTAACTAGAAAATTGTTTTGTTTAAGACCAACATCTTCGTTACAATTTTTAAATTATTTACTTGTTAATAGATACAAGACATTTTAATTTAAAATAAAAAAGTAAACAAACTTTTGGAGCACTGTCATTGATAAAAATAAAATTTTAAAGCATATCCTAACTTATGATTCACTCTTACAAACGACATTACATCTACTAAGTAAAAAAGAAATGCAACTCCATAGTAATCTTGATTTTAAGATTCATACAATAATAAAGTGGCGTTAGTTTTTTAAATGCAATACTATATTAATGTGATATCATAGTGATTGACGGAAAATCAAATGATAAATAAATACATTATTTAAGAAATCGAAAAGTTATATATATTTTTAAGAATTTTACAATTTTAAATAGGCTCTTTGATCCATTACTTTTTTCTCTTCGAAAACCTCTTGTCAATAGGGATCTTGGTCTCGCCATCACGAAGATGTTTTTTTTTTTTGAAATTTTTTTATGAAAAAATATGAATGAAACAAGCTACGTAATTAAATTTAATAATTCATGTGACATAGACCCTACCGCATGAATTTTAAGATGAGACAAATCACATGAATTGATGGGATCCATTTTCATTGCATCGGATCCCACATTTAATCATGGTCCAATCGCTTTTGCGCCACGATTACAGTTGGACCGGTGTACAGTTACGTCGATCTCCAACGGACCACACATGATAAATATTTGCCAGACGTAGTACATCTAGTGTCAAAGTGCCGGACATCATATCATTACTATTATTTATATACATAATGTAACAATATTATTATATGCAAGTATTACTAAATATTATTATAAAAGTTGTTAAATCAAGCGTTACAATTTACCATTTAGATAATATAAAATTATTTATTTAAGTGCTGTGAAAGTAATTATATATAAATAGATTACATTCGTTGTATAAATGATATATCCTACCCTACAAAATTTATAACGCTTATTTATGCTCGGATTATGGTGAGACACTCAATAGTAAAGTGGGATAAATTTATTCAAAAAATAATAATAATAAGGAACGTTCAGTTTACTCCGTTGTTTATTTTTATTTTTTTAAAAAATCATATTTTTTTATTTTAAAAAAAATAAATTTATTTTATTCTTTAATTTTTAAAATAAATTATATTTTTTTAGAAAATAAGTATGAGAAATACAAATCAAACATATTTTTTGAAAAATCATATTTTTATAAAAATTAAAAAAATATATACCAAACACCCTTAGATTCTCACGTGATGCATTTTTGAATGTTTACGGGTTCGAACATTTGATGATGTGAATTGTTAAACGGTGGACCTTCATGTTTTCTGAATTTATACAAAGAATTAAAAAATAATTAATTATGCTCCCTTTAAATCATTTATAGTAACTAATATCTTTATGTCTATGTTTAAACTCAAATTAACACAATAGAACTTGATCCTATCATGAAGTGAGTTGGACGTCCCTACAACTGAATAAGTATCCAGGGAGAACGAGATCATTGAGGTGATCTAACGAGCTGGGTCACCTGTAACCTGCAAGACAGAGACCGTTAGAATCCGCCGGGAAAAGTCCCCGGTCAGACACTCCGACGGTCAAGTCAGTTTTCGACGGTGGCAATGGAAAGCAATAGAACAGTATGAACTTGTACTATTGCGCGTACCTGATAACTGCGGAGTGAGAAGACTTATATAGCCGGAGAAGCTAACAGCTTCTGCCCCCGCCTGCCACATGTTGTTATATAGCGAGGATAAGGTAGTGCAGGCCCAGAGGTGACAGAATAAAGTAGCGCATGCTATATTAAGGAAAGGGGCACTGTCAACTTAAGCGTTGGCGCCGTTGGACGCCGCTCGACCTGACAACAGGATATGTGGTCTTGGTACGGGGAGACAGGATATGACAGGAAGATCAATACCTCGGCGAAATATCCGTTACTTGGGACCAGGATGGCTTCAGTCTTACGCCGACCCCGTACAGCTTCTGGTATAGTCTGGTGTCAGGGAGTGGTTGTGCCGACTGGGGCACTGAGTGACGAGGCCGACTGAGGGTGCCGACTAGGGGCACTAAGTAATGCCTCCTCCGGTTCGGGCTTACCCTCGGAGCATGGACCGTCATGCGTCTGTGGGGAGCTAAACGGGGAGAGATATTGGAGCATAAACATCCGACTCGGACTTAACCTGATACTAACGAACGTGGACCGTCACACGTCAATTTAGAGACCTGGGTCTGACTGATACCCATCTGATGGGCCTTTATAACTCACTAACCACTTTTCTTCTGACTAGGCGCCAGATTATCGGGTCAGGCTACACACAAGCTGGCCCGAGATCAGAACTCAAAAATTTATCCCATATTTTAATTAGGTGAATACAAGAGGATGTATTCTCTCTCTTTTTGTTTCTTTTAAAATAATCTACACATCACATTCTTCACATTCAATAAATGAAGGAGATGATTGATTATTCTCATGATTTTTTTTTCATCGGTCGTAAAAATGAATCAAAATGCATTAATAGAACTCAACAGACACTCAAACATCACAGATAATTCAACTCTTAAAATTTTCACTATCTTAAAAAATTTTCAATGATATTCAAATTTTCACTATCTTAAAAATTCCATGCCATCATTTATCATAGCAACTTATTCTCTTCTCTCCTTGTCCCTGGGACTTTGATGAAGTAAAAGAATAATTAATCATCATTTTAGACATCTACGATTTCATCCCAACTATGATATATTTTATAAAAAGGTTTTACGTTGAATTTTTAGATTATTCATCATAAATACTTCACGATTTATTTTAACGATCAATAAAAAATTTTATAACATTGATTCAAAATTCGATATTATCGAATTAATCATTTTGATTCTTCCCTCCTCACATTAATGTCTATCAACGTCCCAATCGAATGAATGAGGCCATTAATTAGCAAAAACAAAAAACAAAAAAACTCGACTAATTGTCATTCAACTGTTTTTTTTATAATGAGTATATATATTTTTTTCAATTACAAATTTAATATCGATTTAATTCAGCCTGTTAAAATAAATTAAACCAGTTTGAATGATTCCACATTAATATAATCGTTCCTTCTTTCAAAGTTGAATTGTCGGTCGATTTACTTGCCAATTTAATGATTTACAAGTGTAGACCAGTACAAAAGACACGTTAAATCTCTGGTTCTTCGCCGAAAAGCATAGTACAGTCTCTGCACAACTTGTCTCTTCCGCTCGTCGTTGCCCTTTCTACAATGTCCATCGGAAACAAAGCCCCGGCACGATTCGTGGTTCACCATCTCGGCCACGGCGGAGGCGGCTCCGCCCGCTGCCGCCTGTGCTACGCCGTCGCTGTCTCCTTCCTCCTCAGTTATCTCATCTTGCTTTCGGGGGAAGTAAGCTCGCCGGCTGGGGCTCCGTCGACCAGCTCCCGCTGCGACGGGCGGTATATCTTTGTTCAGGAGCTTCCGGCGCGTTTTAATGTCGATCTCGTTCGAAACTGCTGCGTGTTCAGCCGCTGGGCCGGCGACGCCTGCCACCTGGCCGACAACGGCGGCTTTGGCCGCGCCCTCGGCGGCGACTGGTACGCCACTGACCAGTTCGCGCTGGAACTCATCTTCCATGGCCGCATGCGGCAGTACGAGTGCCTCACTGACGACCCCGCCCGCGCCGCCGCTGTGTTCGTGCCGTTCTACCCCGGGCTCGAGATGGGGCACCACCTCTGGGGATCTAATGCCTCCGTGCGCGACGCGGCGCCGCTGGAGCTTGCGCAGTGGCTCCGGTTGAGGCCAGAGTGGGCGGCGATGGGTGGGAGGGACCACTTCATGGTCTCCGGGAGGATTACTTGGGACTTCCGGCGGTGGACGGAGGACGGCGATTGGGGCAGCAAGCTGCTGCTTCTCCCTGAGCTCGTGAACATGACGACGCTGGTGGGACGATGAAAGCGTTTCGATTTTTTCAGTTAAAATCTACTAAAAAGTTTCGATTTTGATTTGGTTTCGTGAATAATTTCGACAGATTATTGAATCGAGTCCATGGCACCGCAACGACATGGCGATTCCCTATCCGACGTACTTCCACCCTTCCACGGTAGCCGAGCTCACGGCGTGGCAAAATAGAGTCCTCAAACAAAGCCGACCGTGGCTCTTCTCCTTCGCCGGCGCGCCCCGGTGGCGGCCGCCCAATTCCACTGCCTCCCTCCGCGACCTCTCCATCGAGCAGTGCCGCGCCTCCGCAAGATGCAAGCTGCTCGACTGCGCTGGTGAACGGGCTGGCGAGTGCTTCTCCCCTCGCCGCATCATGTCTCTCTTCGAAAGCTCTGTCTTCTGCCTTCAGCCGGTGGGTGACTCCCCCACGCGGCGCTCCACCTTCGACGCCATGGTCGCCGGATGCGTGCCGGTGTTCTTCCACCCCGGCTCCGCCTACACGCAGTACGCATGGCACCTGCCGCGGGACTACCGGAGGTACTCGGTGTTCCTGCCGGAGGAGGTGGTGAGGCAGGGGAACGAGAGCATCGAGCTGGCGCTTCGAAATTTCACGGCGGAGGAGGTGGCGGCGATGCGAAAGGAGGTGGTGGGCATGTTTCCGAGACTGGTGTACGGCGATCGACGGAGAGGAGCGGCGGAGTTCGACGACGCGTTCGATGTGGCGGTGGAGAAGCTGATCGAGAGGGTGGAGGAGGAGAGGAGGCAAATGAGAGAAGGGACTGCCGACGACGTGGCCGAAGAAAAGTATATTTGGAGGCAGAGTCTGGTTGGTACAAATGTGGGGGAGCATGACTGGGATCATTACTTTGTCCTATAAAGACGGAAAAACGATTTATATGATTTGACATTCATTTTTAAAATTATGAACTCCATATTTGTTTTTATATTTCCTTTAATAATTTTTAAAATAAAACATAGATTTTCCTAATAGGGGAAATTTTACTTGTAATCTTCTCTCTGTATTACAATTTTTATTGATTTGACTAAGTCGGTTGATTCGACTTAGCTCATGTGAATTAACCGACGTTACTACGCTCTTCCACTCAAGCGCGCTGTTCCAGAAACTTTTCATCTCGAAATTGAAGCGCCGCCGACGACCTTACTCACCGAAGTACGATCCATACCAGGCGTCGATCACGAAGAGTAACTCTGTTCTCATTTACTGCAAAATTTCTATATCATTCTCTGTAAAACACTTTGCGCATTATAGAATTGCCCGCAGTAAATGGTCAAGGACCGTGGGCCTTGGTGTTGCTTTTCAAGCATGAAAACGAATTGCAAAAATTAAAACTTACAGTGATTCTCCTTCTTCTCTTCAACCTCTGCTTGCTGCCACGAGGACGTCACCGAGGACACAACTCGATCGACCACAAACCAAATCCCAGAACCTTCGAAGCTCCTTCTTCTTCGTCTGCTCGCCTCTTCTCCTCTGATGCCTCGGATTGCATTTGGACGCATCTTATATAGGGAGGAATCAAACGTTACCTCCATTGATGGAGGTTTATGAAAGCTTTGATTGTTTTAGGCGTTGGAAGCTGAAGAAGGGGAAGCGTTTCTTCCTCTTCCGTAACTTCCCGTAGCGCTTATATCTCCCACTCGTCCAATTCTATCCATATAGGCCATCTAGTCACTAAGACCATGTAAGACAGTCACAAAGACCATATAGGAGCATCTAGTCACTAAGACTATATAGGAGCATTCAATTCATACTTTAGGGAAAATGGTTCGTGCGACAGCAAGCACACTGAGCAATTAATGCTAAGAAAGTTGTTACACTTAACTTAACTGCTCTATAGAACGAATCAGAGACATCAATAACTTGCTTTTACCCCAGATTAAATATTTACATCAATATGAACATCTCTAATCCCTCATATGACATCTATGTCAAGAGCATGTTCGACATCTCAAATCAATACTTTTATTCACAATTACATTTTTAAGTACTTAACAAAAAATGTAACTGGTCGACCAGTGAATAAGTATTAAAGATGTAAACCAATTTTTTTAATCTTCCTTTTTAGCTAGAATCCATTCATTCTAATCAGTCGCTTTCCTAGTTATGCTCCATAGACCGAATCAACCATAGTCAATAGGACACACACTAAAGTAGCAAACACCGATTAAAACTTCAAGTAGACAGCTAAATAGTCACTTAGGGTAAGATTGAGATTAACTGATAATCTCAAGGGTCTCACATAGTAGAGAATCAGGGATCCTTTTTTTCTACTACCCTTATTGTCGCTACAGCACATGTGGTATGAATCACATGCTACGATGTTTTTCTCTCTACCAAAAAGAGTGCATGTTTTTCTCAAATATCTAACATCGTACAGATTTCGATCAAGACATATCTAACGTCTAATCCGAATTCAACTTATGAATTCCAATCTGGCTTTAAACAGGTTTAGTAAATGGTGGGTGCATTTACTTCGATCATTACATAAATGATCTCATCTTAATACATAATCAAGGCAACCTCAACTTATGAGTATGTCTCTCTTCACAACTACATAAGCTGTCTCATAAATAATGGTCTTACCTCTATTTATACTCAACAAATAGAGACGATTGTCCATGTGAGTGGACCAATCTCAGCCTGCCAACATGCTCATCGAGACTTTTTCAAATGTAACAAATACATTCACACTGAATAAATCATGACATTTCATTTATTAAAAATGTAACAAATACATTTACAATGTGTTACATCTTGCGTAGTCCCAAAGACTTCACATGTTTATTAAATGACTCTTTAGTCAACGACTTAGTAAAAGGATCTGCAAGCATTGCTCGGGTAGGGATGTACTCAAGAATTATCTTTTTCTTGTCAACAATATCCCTTACAAAATTGTATTTAATTTCTATATGCTTGCCTTTGCTGTGATATTTAGGATCCTTGGAAAAAGCTATGGCAGCTTGATTGTCACAACACAATGTAACAGGGCTCCCACTGTCCTCAACAATCTTCAGATGCTTTAGGAACCTTCTCAACCAGACAGCTTCTTGTACAGCCGCTGCACAAGCCACATACTCAGCCTCCATTGTCGACAGTGCTACACAAGCCTGTTTCTTGCTGTTCCATGAAATGGCACCTCCATTCAGCATAAAAATATAGCCTGATGTGGATTTTCTGTCGTCAAGGTCCCCTGCCCAATCTGCATCTGCGTAGCCCTTCAAGCTCAATTTTGACCCTCGGAAGCAGAGACAACAATCTGCCGTTCCTTTGAGATATCTGAATATCCTTTTTACCGCTTTCCAGTGTCTCGATCCTGGGTTTGACTGGAAACGACTAACTAAGCCAACAGCATAGCTTATATCAGGGCGAGTACACAACATAGTGTACATCAAACTACCAATGGCACTTGCATATGGTTTTTTCTTCATCTCGGCTATTTCTTCAGGAGTCTTGGGAGACATACTTTTGCTCAAAACAACACCTTTCGCTGTAGGTGTTTGTTCAACGTTGCAATCAAACATATTGAAGTGTTGTAATATCTTAGTAATATAAGCTTCTTGGGACAAACCCAAAAGTCTTTTTGATCGATCACGAATGATCCGTACTCCTAAGATATACTCAGCTTCTCCCATGTCAATTATGTCAAATTGTGATGAAAGCCAAGACTTGACCTCAATCACAACTTTTAAGTCATTTCCAGCTATCAGCATATCATCAACATATAATGATAAAATGACCAACTTTCCTTTATCCTTTCTCAGGTAAACACAATGATCCTTATTGATCATTTCGAAACCATAAGATAAAATGATTTCATTGAATCTTATGTTCCATTGTCTCGACGCTTGCTTTTGCCCATATATAGATTTTTTAAGTCTACATACTTTTTCCTCTTGGCCATCAACAATATAACCTTCTGGTTGTACCATATAGATTTCCTCGTCAAGATTACCATTAAGGAAAGCCGTTTTTACATCCATCTGATGTAATTCCAAGTCATAATGTGCTACTATAGCTAAAATGACACGTATTGACACAAACTTCACAACAGGGGAAAATGTCTCTTCCAAATCAATACCCTCCAATTGGGTATATCCTTTTGCAACCAGACGAGCTTTGTATTTATTAATCGATCTATCTGCCTTCCTCTTGATTTTGAGAATCCATTTATTCCCAATAGCCCTTCGGCCTGGAGGAAGATCGACTAAATCCCAAACCTAATTCTTTCTCATAGACTCCATTTCTTCATCCATTGCAATTCTCCATTTTTCTCTAACTGAGCATCTCAATGCTTCCTCAACCGTTCGAGGTTCTTCATCGTCAATTGGGAGAATCATTAATGCCTCATTTTCAATGTCAAACCTTCTCCGAGGAATAATCATACGATTACTTCTTCGCAGGTTTGACTGTTGAGAAACTAATTCACTTATAGGCAATTCACTCCCACTAGGTTGACTAGATTCAGGCATTCCCTGAAATTCCTGATCTGTTAATGGAGGAACAGTATCCTCCTCCTCTATTGCAAATAGAGGAGTTGATTTATCAACTTCACCTCTTGTTGGGAACTCAGTTTCGAGAAAAGTAGCATCTCTTGACTCAATTTCAGAGATGGTTCCATCTTGCTGCTCACCAATAAAAACATAACCCTTAGAAGTATCAGAATATCTTACAAAGATACACTTCTTACCTCTGGGTCCTAATTTTCCATATTTGTGAGTCTTATCATGAATATAAGCAGCTGACCCCCATGGTTTCAGATTACTCAAATCTGGTTTTCTGCCTGTCCAAAGTTCATATGGAGTAGATGGAACAGATTTAGAAGGCACCCGGTTAAGTATGTAGGTTGCAGCTAATAATGCATCTCCCCAATAGGAAATAGACAAATTAGCTTGAGCCATCATCGACCTAACCATTTCAAGAAGAGTTCGATTTCTTCTTTCAGCAACTCCATTTTGCTGTGGAGTTCCAGGGATAGTTAACTATCTAATAATCCCTTTCTCATTACATATTGTCTTGAACTGATCAGACAAGTATTCACCTCCACGGTCAGTGCGTAAGGTTTTAACCTTACGTTCCAATTTATTCTCAACTTCGTTCAAATAACGATTAAAGCAATCTAATGCTTCAGATTTATGAGAAATCAAATACACATGACCAAAACGCGTGAAATCATCAATAAATGTAATGAAATATGAACTACCATTTCTAGCCTTCACGTTCATCGGACCACAAATATCCGAATGAATCAATTGCAATGTTGAATCAGCCCTAATAGCCTTACCAAACGGTTTCCTAGTTGCTTTTCCAGCAAGACAGTGCTCACATATAGACAAGTCAACTTTAGCACGAGTGCCGAGCACACCCTCTCTTGCTAATCTATTCATTCTTTCTTGTCCTATATGTCCCAATCTAGCGTGCTAAATTTCATCATTAACATCAGCATCACTAGTAAGAGCAATGTTTGAAAAATAACCATTATTTTCACAATTAACATCAGGTTCTACATCAAGAACCATGAAACCGTTTGATATAAAACCATATCCAATTAACACAGAGTCAATTCTAAGTTCTACTCGACGACTGAAAAAATTCATACAATAACCCAATTCAAGAAGACAATTAACAGAAACCAAATTCCGTCGAATCTCAGGAGCATACAGGACATCATGCAGAAACAATGTACGCCCACCACGAAGGTTGAGTTTGCAAGTCCCAATTCCTTTGACTTCAATTCTTGCATTGTTTCCCACATATATCCACTTATTGCCAGCTGGTACGCGACGGTACTCCACATACGTAGCTCGATCACGAGCTACGTGGTTCGTTGCTCCTGAATCTATAATCCACAAAGGATAAGAGTCAGCTAACAACACTGAACTAGCAACATAAAGCTCATGAAATGAAGACATAAATGGATTTACCTTTTTCGGCTCGGTACACTCCCGAGCAAAATGGCCCTTCTTGCCACAGTTGTAGCAAGTAAGCTTGCCCTTAGGTTTCTTTCCATTCTTCTTTCCTTTCTTCTTAATTGGGTCCTGCACAGGAGTAGCACCAGCTTCTTTTCCCTTTCCCTTTCCTTTCTTAAACCATTTTTTCTTATTCTTGGACCCAGAACCTTCAGCCACAAAAGCTTGTTCAGAAATCCTTGCGGATTCTACTCTCTCCGCCTCCAGTTCAACATGGCGTGAGACATCAATGAAAGTTTTAATGCTTTCACTGTGAGTAAGATTCTGCTTCATTGATTCCCAAGAATCAGGAAGGGAACGGATAACTGCCTGAACCTGTTGTTCGTCGATCAACTCATGACCAGCAGTCTTAAGCTCCCGAATCATATTACCCATTTCTCTCAGATGTTGGGTCATTGTCACATTCGGGCGCTTCTTACAACTGTCAAACTTAATTGTAAGTTGACGAAGCTTGCTAACACTAACTCCACTGTATCTCTCTCTCAGGGCAACCCAGACAGCATGAGCTGATGGTAGTGGCTCATACTCAAATACCAGGTCATCTACCATTGAACTAATCAATATCCCCTTTGCTGTGGAGTCCTTTTTCTTCCATGCCCTATAGGCATCGAGATCCAGTCTGTGCTGTGCAGTTGTACCAATAGCAGGTTCAACCATGAAATGATTTACAGCCTCCAGAACTTCTTGTTCCTCAAGAACATATTGTATCTTGAGATGTCATATCTTATAGTTGTCCCCATACAATTTTTCCCCTTTGTTCAGTTCAGCTATGATGTTCTTGGTTGCCATGATCTATCATAAATAAACATATTATTCATTAATTCAGTGTATATCATATGCACATAATTTTTTATTGACTCAATGTAAACTTGACTTGTATTTACGAAATCAAGTGATAACTACATTTCCACTGATCATTCGCATAATCCAATCTAATTAACATTGATCAATTATATTACATACATCCCATTAAACGAACTAATCATTTGTCTTAAATATGAACTAATCATATAAATGAATTAATCATTTGTCTTAAATATGAACTAATCATATAAATGAACTAATCATTTGTCTTATAAATGAACTAATCATTGAATATGAACTAATCATATAAATGAACTAATCATTGACAAGTCAGTTAACACATAACATAACTTTATTTAATAGGCTTAATAAGCAGGTACAAACAAACAGAATTCAACGAACTAGATAAGTTGACATCATTCCCATAATAAAAAATATTATGGCAGTGGCTATCACTCTCTCGTTCATCTCTAATTGACCAATCTGATCAGGCTCGGGATCTTCCACAGATTCTATCGGTTCTTCCTTAAATATTTCAGGATCTTCCTCGATCATTTCAATATCAAGGTCTTCCTCAAATATTTCAGGGTTTTCCCCAGGCATTTCGGGATTTCCCTCGAACATTTCGGGATCATCCTCGAACATATCAGGATCGTCCTCGAACATTTCAGGATCATCCTCGAACATATCAGGATCGTCCTCGAACATTTCGGGATCATCCTCGAACATATCAGGATCGTCCTCGAACATTTCGGGATCTACCACTGGGTCCTCCTCAGAATCTTCAATTGGATCCCACTCGATTTCCTCAGGATCCCCTTGGAATTCTTCAATCAGATCCATCTCTGGATCCTCTTCAAATTCTTCAGGATCCTCTTCCAGATTGTCTTCAGAATCTTCCAGATCCTCTTCTGAAAAATTCTGGCGAAGTAGTTTTCTACGCAACTCGGTATAAGAGATACGTCCTTCGTAGCATCCCCAAATACCTCTTGCAGCTACTTCAGCACGCCTTGGCAATGAATTAATCAATGCCCCGATCCGGTAGTTATCTAGAACTGGAAACTCTTCCTGTTCGAGTTTCCAAAATAGACGTTCAAGCCTTCCTATATGCCCTTGGATGCCTAGATGTGGGAGGAAGTCAATCTCCTCTATCTGTTCCCTCAAATGATTCCGTCGCACATCTCGACGAGTCATTGTGGTAATAAATCTCGGCATCTGGAATTGAAATACACAAAGTCAGTACAAAACCGACAAACCAGTAACAAAACCGGTTCAATTCAATTCACAACACAAATAGTTAAAGACATATAAGTTTCCCTCATGTTTGTAGCTACCATTAAGTCCATTTAGATTTGAGGTTCAATTTAATAATCAAATCATCCTGTTTAGTTCAGATTATTTGATCAAAAAGGTTTGGTTAAATCAACTAATGTTTTAATCAAAACCATTTTGACCAACTTAATCATTTTTAAACTAAACTAGAATCTAATTTAATTAAGTTGAACCAAATCTAAATCAATAAACGAATAGAGCAACTGGTTGGGGATGTTTGCTTTCCCCAGGAGGTCATGGGATCGAACCTCCCTTGGGCAGCAGGTAGATGTGTTTTGCAGCGGTAGAAGAGGTTTCGGAATTTTTTTTTTTTAATAAAAAACTTTTCCTTAAAAAAAAACCGAAACCTAATTTCATTCACCCAAGCCGCAGCCGCCGCCTCTTCTTCTCCACGCGACAGTCTTCTTCCCCACAGCCAAAATTTTTTTTCCATCACAAACGCTATAGCCGCCTCTTTTCGACACATCCAGCCGAAGGCGATGGCTCCATTGCGCGCGCGTGAGGCGTTCGTCGGCCAGGGGATGAAAGAGCCGAGAAGAAGGTGACGATTCCAAGCGATCAAAGCGATTTGTTCATCGCAAAGGTAAAAAAAATTTTTTTCATGCTTTTACAACTGCTCTGATACCACTGTTGCTTTCCAAGCATGAAAACGAATTGCAAAAATTAAAACTTACAGTGATTCTCCTTCTTCTCTTCAACCTCTGCTTGCTGCCACGAGGACGTCACCGAGGACACAACTCGATCGATCACAAACCAAATCCCAGAACCTTCGAAGCTCCTTCTTCTTCGTCTGCTCGCCTCTTCTCCTCTGATGCCTCGGATTGCATTTGGACGCATCTTATATAGGGAGGAATCAAACGTTACCTCCATTGATGGAGGTTTATGAAGGCTTTGATTGTTTTAGGCGTTGGAAGCTGAAGAAGGGGAAGCGTTTCTTCCTCTTCCGTAACTTCCCGTAACGCTTACACTTGGAGTAGGAGCCGACCGTGACTCCGAACCAAGTAAATCCTTGTGTTCGTGTCTTTCTTTGTGTTTTTAATTTTCGCTGCTTATTCTCTTAAGGTTTTATCCGAAAACGTTTTACGATATTCACCCCCCCTCTATCGTTATTCTCGATTCAACAAGTGGTATCAGAGCGGGGAAGCTCAAATTTGGTGCAACCACCTATTTGAGAGTTTTTTTTTCGGATTTCTTTTTAATTTTTTTTCGAATTTTCATCGTTAATCGAGGTTGGTGCAACACCCCTCAATAAATTTTTTTTTCTTCCCGCACTACTAATCCAAGACCAAGTCTTGGGATATTTCTTTCCTTTTACTCTTATTTTCAGATAAATGACCATGCAAGAAGGATTCAACACAGCCAGACCACCACTTTTCAGTGGGGAGGACTTCTCCTACTGGAAAAGTCGGATGGAGGTCCACCTGAAAACTCAGGTGGACATGTGGATAATCATCCAGTCTGGACTGGAGATTCCAAAGAATGCTGAAGGAGTGCCACAGTCTTACACTGAGTGGGATACCGCTCTGAAAAGAAAAATTGAAGCTGATGTCAAAGCAACCCAGACACTTCAATGCGGCCTGACCAAGGAAGAGTTGAATCGGGTAGGACCATTCAACAGTGCAAAGGAGCTGTGGGGTAAGTTGATCGAGCTGCACGAAGGAACTTCAGATACTCGAATCAACAAGAGAGATCTCCTTCTGAACAAGTTGTACACGATCAAGATGAACGACAACGAAACAGCAGCCCAGCTCCACGCCAGAATTCAGGAGTTAATGAATGGACTACACACAATTGGTCACATGGTAGAAAACCGTGACCTGATAAGGTACGCTCTTAACGCTTTACCGAGAAACACCTTGTGGGTATCTATGGTAGATGCATACAAGGTTTCAAGGGACCTTTCAAAAATTAAGTTAGATGAACTATTTTCTGAATTAGAATTGCATGAGTAGACTAACTGCAATCTGGCCGAGAAAGGCATTGCCTTTGTTGCAGGTAAAGCTGGAAAGACAACCAAGAAGAAGTCTCAACCTGCACCCGAGTCTGATTCAGATTCAGACTCAGAAGACAACGAGGGAAATCAGCCTAAGCTGGTTCGGCTAGCCCGGGACTACTACAAATAATTAAAAAACCAGACCAACAGAAGGAAAGCCAGCCGAAGAAAGGAAGAACCAGCTGAACCCTCAAATGAAAAGAACAAACCAAACGTGACCTGTTACGAGTGCAAGAAGAAGGGTCACTACAAGACTGAATGCCCCAACCTAAAGGAAACGAAGAAGACGAGAAAGAAGAAGACACTTCAGGCAACGTAGGACGAGTCCTCCTCCTCCTCCGAAGAAGAGATCCCACAGTCGAACCTGCTCGCACTAACCGCCTCAGAAGAAATCGAGACCGAGTCAGAATCGGAGCCGGACGACGGCAAACTTACATTTTCAGAGGATGGAGAAATAACTGTAAGTGGTTTTTCTAAAACTCAGTTAAATGAATTAATTGCGTATCTTTCTCGAGATTTGGCGAAAGCTAAACTCCGAGTCAAATTTCTCCGACAGGAAGTAAAACTCCTGAAAGAGAGAGCTGACTCTAGATCCTTAAATAAGAAGGTTCAAGAAGGAACCTCTACTCAAGTTGAAAAACTTGAGGAAGAGAACTCCTCCTTGAAAACTCAAGTCAAGGACCTTAGATTAGCTTTAGAATGATTCACTTCTGGTTCCAAGGGTCTTGACATGATTCTTGGAAAATAGAAGTCGGTTCTAAATCGATCCGGATTAGCCTATAGAACCAAATCTAGACAAAGATCCTACTATGCTATACTGAACCAGTCCAGATCTAAACTTCAGGCATGGGTACCCAAACTGTGTCTGAACAAACAAACTGGATCAAATCAGTATTGGATCCCCAAGGACAAGATTCACATCTTGCCGAACCATTATCGTGGCTTTAGTCCAGGGGGAGCCAAATTAAAAATAATATTTATAGTTAGATAAATTTTAATTCTTGTTTTCAAATTGTATGATTGCTTGTTTATTTAATTTCTGCAATTTATTATGCTTAGACTTAAGAATGGTTAGTTTAAGGACTGAACCAACTTAACTGAAATTTGAACAACATAGTATTGGGTGGCGGTGAGATGATAGTACGTTAGGGAAGCCAATTCTAATAAGGTCAAGTATACTCTACTTGGTCTCTTTAGACTGGTGAAACTAGCCGAAGCTACCGATCCAAGACCCAAACTAGTTAGACCAGAATTTTTCAAAAAGTAATTTTGAAAATGAAATTTCATTAAAAGGCTTTGTCAAGGAAAGGGTTGATGATCCAATAAGGTTGCGGCCAAAGAAGGCCTAGTGCTTCGCCAAGACCTGGAAGCCAATTTTTGAAATTCAAATTCAAATTATTCTTTGTCAAATTCGAATCTAACACAAATTTTCAGTTAATTATAGATTCAAACATTTTTTTCAAAATCAACTGTTTTCAAAATTAATTCAATTTTTTTTCAAAATAAATCATAATTTTTCAAAATAATTCTATCTACCAAAACCTGTCTCACAAAACTCATAAGGCAAACGTGATTGATAACCCTAGATTGGGTGAGACGGTCAAATTTAACTTAATCGAAATTCATTTAATACCTGCATTGTTGTTTAAATACAAACATTAAATCCTATAGTTTAGAACGGCATTGACCTAATACTAGTCAAACCATGGTCAAAGTAGTCAAAACATAGTCAAAGCAGTCAAACCATAGTCAAAGCAGTCAAATCATGATCAAAGTAGTCATACCATGATCAAAATAATTAAACCATGGTCAAATGGTCAACAAGACAACAAAGTTGTCAATTCACACCTAACCCGGGCGCCCGTGACTCCTCGGGCGCCCCGCACAACACTTTCACTTCTCTCAAGGCAAAAACCTGCCATTATCCCTTAACCAGGGCGCCCCGACCCTTGCGGGCGCCCCCAGTACCGGTCAAAGGCAGCAATGCTGCCATCCAAGTCTGACTGGGGCGCCCGGGCCATCGCGGGCGCCCCCGATTAGCATTAGGACACTACCAAAGGCAGAAGCCCCTGTCCCGGGTGCCCGGGAGTTCCCGGGCGCCCTAGCCAAAATGCCTATATAAGGCACTCAAATCTCCTCATCTTGCCACACCCAAATCCTTTCTTCTCTCTAACTCTTTTTCTTCTAAGGCGACCAAGTGACCTTCTTGCTCCCTCAACTTAGACCATGCCTCCCCGAACGGCTACTCGGTATAATTTTTTTCCTTTTTCTTATGCATTTAAAATTATTTTTCTTAAATTATTATTTTTCTTAATTTCCTTCCTTTAAATGCATGTTAGAAAACGCCAAGCAAACCAATCAGACCCCGGTACCGAACCTAGTCCCGATCCTAGGTTCCCAACTTTAGAACTTTGTAATAAGTTTGCTCGAACAACATACAAGCCTATAAAAATGAGCTACTTAAATAGATAATTCTTCACTCAATCTTGTCCACTAGCCATGAACGTCATCAACTTGTACCAACTAGATAATCTCGTATTCTGCACCCATCCCATTAACACATCTCTATGTGCAAAATTCTATAATAACATAGTTAGACAGAATGATCTTATGTTTGTCACTACTGTTCAAGGGATGCCCTTGACAATCACACCCTCCTTGCTCAACCGATTTCTTGGACTACGACTCTCCCAGTCCACCTTTTGATGCTATCCTCCTAGGGATCCTCTTTTTGATGCTCCTTACTCTCACATTACTCTAGATACTCTACACTCCTACTTCTATAGGGATGCTAGGAACCCCTTGGCTAGACGATTTCAGTCTGTGGACCTTCAGGTCCAGGACTATGCTCTTTACAGAGTTTTAGTCCGCTGCATCTTACCGTTATCCACTAGGGACGTCGCGACCATTTCATGCCTTCCTTCTGTATGCACTGATCCACCATCTTGATATCAACATTTGACTACACATGCTTCATACGATCCTATATGCGTCCAGTGTTACCACTCAGGGGCGGGTATGCACCCCCTATTGTCACATCATCACTTCTATTCTTCATTATCACGGTTGTAATATCACTGATGGTGAGATGACCGCGATGATTGACTTCGATGAGATAGGTTTTAGGAACATTTCCCTAGCTGGTATAGAGGTCTCTGGTACCGGAGTTTTGTCGTGGAGGCGTCAGAGAGCCAGACCCCAGATCGACTCTGATGAGGATGTTGAGGTCGACGTCGCAGATCTGGCAGCCGAGGTTCGTGAGCACATAGACGAGCCCCCACCACCGACATTGTACGAGAGAGTGACACGGCTCGAGACACAGGTCCAGAGCCTCCGAGAGGAAGTGGAGGCAAATCATGCAGAAGAAATGGAGGCAAATCAGGCCTATTACTCTGAGTACATGAGTGCCCTCAGAGCCGATAGGGAGAATAGCGACGCTCGATATCATGAGATGATGTCGCTATTTCGATCCTGGCAGCCAGGCTCATCGGATCATCCCGGTCCCTCCTCCTAGTTTAGATTGGCATTGTACGATTGACTGTTTGACTGCCCCTACTCAGTAGGATTGACTCATGTTTGACTTATATGACTGTGCTGGTTCTCTCTTTTTGACCAGCTGACTTATGGAGTTGACTATTTGTTTTTCTTAATTATCTGATCATAGTTAGGATTATGCTTGGTAGAATAGGTTTACTTTATTTTTTCTATTTTTAAATTGCTTTACTTGCTTTTAAAATCAGTTTTTAAAACAATTTTAAAACTACTTTACTTGATTTCAAAATCAGCTTTTAATTAGTTTGAAAAATCTTTTTAACATTTTTTTAAATCATTTTTCGACTTAGTTTTATTTTAAAAACTAACCCCTTCAAAACTAGGGCTTTTTCGCAAATGGACTTAACCTAGGCCCTAACCATAGAACTGCATGCATGCACCTATAGATTTAGAAGCCAGCATCTCACAAGCACCTTAGGGTACTTTTGACTGATAACCTAGAATGGGTTGAGATGCTTAGGTCTTTGCCTTAATTTAAGATGTAGATCAGTGCATCTGCAGTAATTGGGGCACTAAATACAAATTAAACAGCAATCAGGTTACGTATCAAGTTTAGAAAATCTAACTTGAACAGAACACTTAACCTGACTAACCTTAGCGAAAACTACTGTTTATAACAGTTAGTAAGTAGCTAACTGGGTTAGACAGGACCCTAAAGAGATAATTGAAATTGCTTTGGTTCAGTTTATATCTTGAATTGGTTCAGTACAACACATTATTCTTTTGTCATGCAATTTATTTTTATTGCTATTGCTTTATTTTTGATATATGGCAAAGGGGGAGAGATAGGAAAGGAGAGAAGCTTTAAATTTTTTTAATTTTTTTTTTCAAAACTGTTTCAAAAGTACTTGATCTAAATTGTTTTCAAAATTGATTCTAAGTACTTGACCCAAGCAGTTTTCAAAAGTATTTTCTAAGTACTTAAACTTAAGCTATGTTCAAAAATCTCTAAGTACTTATTTCTAAACTTCTATAATAGAAAAGTTTCTAAGTATAAAGCCTCTAAAGTACTAAAGAGATTGAAATTTTTTCTGAGAACTTAAAACTTAAGAAAATGTTTGAGAGATTCTTTGACTGGAAAGTTTTTTCTAAGTATAAATTTCCCAAAGTGCCCAACCAAATTTTTTTAAGTTTTCTAAAAACTTCTTTTGAAAAATGTTCTAAGTTTTGAAAAATTAATTCCATCATTTTTGACTTAGAAACTTTTTCAAAACCCCACGAACCTTTGAAAAACCTAGGGGGAGATTCCTTCCAAGGGGAGGAAACTAAACTGTTATATCAACTGTCTTGATTAACTTAACTTTTTGAATCGGGTTGCCATAAATCAAAAAGGGGGAGATTGTTGGTGCAGACAGTAACCAAGTCGAACCTGTGTTTTGATAATGGCAAAGGGTTCAAAAGTTAAGAAGTTATGTTTATCTAACATGCTCATTAAGTGTGCATGATACAAAGCCCTAGCGAAGGACAGCTAGGCACCTGGCGAAGGAATGCCAGGATACAAAGCTCAAGCGAAGGACAGCTAGGCACCTAGCGAAGGAATGCCAGGATACAAAGCCCTAGCGAAGGACTGCTAGGCACCAGGCGAAGGACTACTTGGTACTGAAGACCTGGCGAAGGACAGCTGGGCACCTGGCGAAGGACTGCTGGGCAAAAGTCCAACCGGAGGAGCCGGTTGGCAACAGGTAAATTCTCCTGAGAGGAGTAGGTGAGGACGCGTTCCCCGTCGAGGGAACAGTAGGCGTCGATTCGACCTAGGGTTCCATTTGGGAGACCCAAAGTCAGAACCAAGACAGCTAAGGCTATATAAACCTAATATTTTACTGCTTTGTGTTGTTTTGGACTTACCTTGGATGCAGGACCGAAGGAATGTATTTCTGCAACTCAGAACGCCCCAAAGGAGAGGGGCAAGCAGCTGGGCAGGGTGCCCCCAGTGTCCCGGGCGCCCCCAAGGTCAAGGCAAAACAACTTAAGCAAGAAAACGCTTCGGAAGCTTATGCTCCCGGGCGCCCCCGTGCTCCCGGGCGCCCCCGTGCTCCCGGGCGCCCCCGTGCTCCCGGGCGCCCCCGTGCTCCCGGGCGCCCCGGATGCCTCGGGCGCCCCGGTCTCAAGCCAACGAAGCGGATAGAGTCAAGCCAGCTAGAAGCCAGCGGACCGAGTCAACTCGGGCGCCCCCTGCGTCCCGGGCGCCCCCTGTCAAACCTCAGCCCGATCCTGGAGGGATAACGGCTGACCGAGAGTTTACCGAATCAGGTGACACGGGGGGGGGGGGGGGGGGGGGCGCCCCCAACGTCCCGGGCGCCCCCAGGTTCACTATATAAAGGACTCGACCCCCAAGCCTTCTGAACACATCTTTCCAACGCTACTACGCTCTTCGACTCAAGCGCTCTGCTCCAGAAACCTTCCATCTCGAAATTGAAGCGCCGACGAAGACCTTACGCACCGAAGTATGATCCATACTAGGCGTTGATCATGAAGAGTAACTCTGTTCTCATTTACTGCAAAATTTTTGTATCATTCTCTGTAAAATACTTTGCGCAATATAGAATTGCTCGCAGTAAACGGTCAAGGACCGTGAGCCTTGGAGTAGGAGCCGACCGCGGCTCCGAACCAAATAAATCCTTGTGTTCGTGTCTTTCTTTGTGTTTTTAATTTCCGCTGCTTATTCTCTTAAGGTTTTATCCGAAAACGTTTTACGATATTCACCCCCCTCTATCGTTATTCTCGATCCAACACGTTATCTGCAGGGGGTCAAGGAATCCTACTACCGGGGCCCTAACAGCAAGGCTAACGCCTTCTTCCTGGAGGCCACTCACGTATATATTTTTTAACTCAGTCTTAAGGCTTATTCAACTCACAATCTTACTACCCCTTTTGAGTGCAGTTCTGGGGCTCGTGTCATAGCCTATCCATGGCTGTAGTGGCCCATGCGTAGGCTTGAGTTACCGCCAAGCAACAGGTGGAGGAGCTGGAGATTCGCCTTGTCACGCTCAGCTGGTCTCCAACGAAGCAACGCTGAATGACCTCTGAGTAGAAATCATCACTCTGCAGGACCGGCTGGCAACTGCGGAGGACCAATTGGAGGTGGCTAAGACCCAAGTAGACTCCTCTAACTCGACCATGGCCCACGCACAAAGCCGGATCTCCACCCCTGGAGTATTCTGAGCGAAATGCCTGGGTCTTCCATGCTCGAGCTTAGGAGCGAAAGGCCTGGGTCGTCACGCGTCCGATTGGCGACACCGAGCCAAGTGGTGGCGTGGGGGCATGCCCACTTATAACTCGCTGACGAAGCGAGAGTTTGGACATTTGGTCGGTACGATTCCAAGGAGCGTGGGCCACCACGCGTCCGATCGGGGACACCAAGCCAAGTGATGGTGTGGGGGCATGCCCACTAACTCGATGGCGAAGTGAGAGTCTGGACACTTGGGCGGCCCTGATTCCAAGGAGCGTGGACTGCCACGCGTCCGATCGGGGACACCGAGCCAAGTGGTGGCGTGGGGGCATGCCCACTTATAACTCGTTGGCGAAGCAAGAGTCTAGACACTTGGTCGGTCCGATTCCAAGGAGTGTGGGCCGCCATGCGTCCGATCGGGGACACCGAGCCAAGTGGTGGCGTGGAGGCATGTCCACTTATAACTCGCTGGCAAACCGAGAGTTTGGACACTTGGTTGGTCTGATTCCACGGAGTGTGGGTCGCCACGCGTCCAATCGGGGACACTAAGCCAAGTGGTGGCATGGGGTCATGTCCACTAATAACTCGCTGACGAAGTGAGAGTCTGGACACTTGGTTGGTCCGATTCCAAGGAGTGTGGGCCGCCATGCGTCTAATCGAGGACACCGAGCCAAGTGGTGTATTTAACTCACTGGCAAAGCGAGAGTCTGGAATGCTTGCGCATGTCATGGGGACCCTGGTAATTCATTAACATAAAGTTGGGTAATACACCAGGCTTACACAATCTCACTGTGGCTCTTTGTAGGGTTAGAGATGAATGGTGGTCCAGGGTCGATCCAGTTTCTTTCCATGCTCGTCTTCCAAATAGTACATCCCGGAGGTCAACCTCTAGATTACCTTAAAAGGTTCTCCCCATTGGGGCTCCAGTTTGCTAACATCACCGACCAACTTTATTCTTTTCCACACGAGATCCCTGACCTGAAATGCCCTAGCCAGCACCTTTTGGTCGTACCTCTGCTTCATTCCTTGCCGATAGGCGAACATCCTTGTTGCAGCTCTTTCCCGGATTTCCTCGATTAGATCCAGCTCCAAGAGTCTCCTCTTTGCATTTTCTTCGTCGTATGCCTTCCTCCGATCGGATTCACACCCCACTTCCACTTGCTCCATTGCCTCGCTTCCATAGACCAGTTGAAAGGGCGTGTGATCTGTTCCCTCCCTTGGCATGGTCCGCTGGACCAACAAGATGCTGGGTAACTCGTCTACTCACATGCCATCCCGTGTGATCTGGCTTCAACTTCAACCCCCTCAGAATTTCCCGATTGACAACCTCTGCCTGCCCATTACTCTGAGGGTACGCCACGAAGGTGAAAGATTGCTGAATGTCATGAGACGAGCACCACTCCCTAATTCTTCTACCTTGGAACTGTCGTCTATTATCCGAGACCAACTTGTGAGGAATCTCATATCGACAAAGTATGTTATGCCATAGGAACTTTATCACCGCCTGCGTGCTCGGTGATACGTGTCAATGCTTCTACTTCTATCCATTTGGAAAAATAGTCTACCGCCACTAATAAAAATCTTTTACGGGCAGGAGCGGTAGGAAAAGGTCTCATTATGTCCATCCCCCACTGATCGAAGGGGCAAGAGACCATCGACACTTTTATCATTTCGACTGGTCGATGAGGAAGGTTTTGATGCTTCTTGCACGACAGACACGTAGAGACTAGCCGATCAACATCCTTTTGCAAGGTCGTCTAATACTAACCCGAGAGCAGCACTTTCTGAGCCACAACCTTTCCTCCAGCATGACTACCACGTATTCCCATATGTATCTCACTAAGCACGTAGTCAGCGTCCTCATCACCCAGACATTTGAGCAGCGGTCGGGTGAAGACTCTTTTATACAGCACATCCCTCGATCAAGAAATATTGAACCGCTCACTTTCTTAAGAGCCTAGCCTGCTCCTGGTCAGACGGGAGTGCCCTATTCATCAAGTAGGCGATTAGAGGTGCCCTCCAGTTTGTCCCGAGTTCCAGCTCCTCCTTGCTTTATATGCATCACCAACATTGTTTGACCCATCGGTTGAGGGAGCACCCAGGAGCCTACCGCACTGGCCAATTTTGCCAATTCGTCCACTCAAAGGTTATTTTCTTTGGGGATCTTTTGCAACTGGACATCTTGGAATCCAACCTTCAACTTCTCGTAAGCCTCGATATACGCTTGTAGTCGATCATTGTTGACCTCGAAACGGCCTGTGAACTGTTGAGTAGTCAATTGTGAATCCGAATACAACATTACCTGAGTGGCGCCCATGTGCCTAGCGGCTTGCAGTCCAGCAATGAGAGCCTCATACTCTGCTACATTATTCATGGTTCGGTATTCTAGCCGCATGGATAAATGTAGCTGCTCTTCATTGGGGGAGATCATCAAATACCAATACCACTCCCCTGCTGAGCTGACGACCCATCTACATAAATTTGCCAGGCACTCTCAGTATCCTTTGAGCATAATTTGCTGAGAAAATCGGCTAAGGTCTGAGCTTTAATGGTCCGGCGAGCCTGATATTGTATGTCGTATTCACTCAACTCCGTCGTCCATTTGATTAGCCGTCCTGAAGCCTCCGGATTTGACATCATCCGACCCAAACTACTGTTGGTCAAGACCACGATCGGATGCGCTAAGAAATAGGGTTGGAGCCGCCGAGCAACTAATAGCAAGATGTAAGTCAACTTCTCGAGCGTTGTGTAATGGCACTCGACATCTTTTAATAAATGTGCAAAAAAGTATACTGGCTGTTGTTTAACCACTCATTGCCTTACCAGCATCCATACTAATCGCCTCAGTCAAGGTCGCCAAGTAGACGTATAGAGGCTCCCCAGCTCTGGCTTGGGCAAGACAGGTAACTCTGCTAAATAGGTCTTCAACTATTCAAAGGCTTTGTCACAGTCGACATCCCACTAGAACTTGGTGACCCGGTGTAGAGTTTTGAAGAAAGGTAAGCCTCGCTCGGCGGCTCGGGAGATGAATCGAGATAAAACCGTGATCCTCCTAGTGAGTCTTTGTGCCTCCCTCAGATTTCGCGATGGTGGCATGTCGCGCAGCGCTTGGACCTTGCTCGGGTTGACCTTAATACCTCTCTCGGTCACAATGTATCCGAGGAATTTCCTGCTCCGCGCTCCGAAAAGGTACTTGGCCGAGTTTAACTTTAACCCATATCTGCGTAATGTGTGGCAGGTGTCTTCCACGTCCTGCACCAACTCTGCCGCTTGGGCGGTCTTGATCAAGATGTCATCCATATAAACCTCAATATTCCATCAAATTTGCGTTCAGAAAACCTTGTTCATTATGCGTTGATAAGTAGCACCTACATTTTTGAGCCCGAACGACATGACAGTATAGCAATATGTGCTATCCACTATGATGAAACTGACTTTCTGCTGATCCTCGACGACTAGTGGTACTTGATGGTAGCCCTGATATGCATCCAACATGAAGATGAGTTTGCTACCAGCCGTCAAGTCGACCATCTGATCGATCCTCGGCAAGGGATAATAGTCCTTCGGGCAGGCTCGGTGAGATCATGAAAGTCGATGTAGACGCGCTATTTGTTATCAGGTTTGGCCACGAGGACCACATTAGCTAGCCAGGCCGGGAATTGAACCTCCCTAATGTGTCCTGCCTCAAGCAGCTTCTCGATCTCCGCCCAGATGATTTTGTTCTGTGCTGTATTGAAATCCCTCTTGCGATGTTTGACGGGTCTGGCATTTGGATACACATGCAAATGATGCTTGACCACTTCCGGCCGGACCCCGTGGTGATCCTTTATTAACCATGCGAACATGTCCTGGTTCCATGCCAAGCAATCCAACAACGGTTGCCTTAATTTGTCGGGCAAGCCCGTTGCTATCCTGACTTTGGTTTCAACCCGGCCGGGGAGTAGCTGAGCCTCCTCTTTATCCTCATGCAATTACACCCAAGAGGAAGCCTGTACCATATTATAGCTGGTAGGGGTTCGTCTTGACTTCTGACTCTCTGTTCGAACGTCGTCCACATAGCATCGGCGTGTCATTCGCTGATCCCCTTTAACCTCTCCGACCTTATCATCGACCGAGAACTTTATCTTGAGGTAAAAAGTTGAGACTACTGCTCGAAATTCATTGAGTGCAGGTCGTCCCAAGATGAAGTTATAGGCGGAGGGGCGTCCACTATTAGGAAGGTGGACCACCTATTTTTTTTTCAGGGGCTCTTCGCCGAGGGACACGACCAAATGTATCTGTCCGATCGGCCACACTTGGTTCTCAGTAAACCCGAACAATGTCATTAGAGCTGTCAATTTGGGTTGGGCCCGTCGGGTTGGCCCGCCCCGCTAATCAATTTGAGCGGGTTGGGTTAGAATTTAAGCAACCCAAGCCCGCCGCGGGCCAACCCGCCTAGGCCCGCGACCCGCACGGGTCGGCTCGCGACGGGCTTGGGTTGGCGCGGGTTGAGAATCACATGTTAGTTAAGTTTTATGACAATTTATTATCTTTCTTTGTTATTATTTTGAAATAAAAAATAATATTTTTCATCACATGAGTACTCGTTTGTATCCATTTATATTTAAAAAATATATTTCTTAATATATTTGATTGATAAAATCTAAATATATGATATTTTTTAATTTTTTAGAAATATTTTGATGGGCCCGCGGGTTGGCCCGTCTAACCCACGACCCGCCTTGGATTGGGTTGGGTTGAGGATTTTCCAACCCGCCTAGATGACGGGTCGACCCGCCCCCGCCCGCCAAATGGCCGGCCCGCCATGGGCCGACCCGCCCCGCCACGGGTTGGCCCGTTTGAGCTCTAAATGTCATAACCACTAATTCCAACTCGGACGGCTCGATCTGCAATTGGTCGAAGGCTCTCTTAAACAGTATGTTTACCAAGCTTCCCGTGTCCAGGATGGTGCTGTGGATCTAATAGTTGGCGATCACGATAGTGACGACCAAGGCATCGTCGTGGGGGACCTCCAATCTTGCAGATCCTATTGCCCAAAACTAATCTGAGGGCCTTGAGCCTGGGTGGCGCTCGTCTCCACCTGGTGAATTTCCAGCTGGCGTACCTGAGCTTTTCATACTCGGCTAGAGTCTCCTCCGGTTGGTCCACCCGAGATCACGTGGACCCCTCCTCGGACGGTATTTTGTTGATTGACCTGGTCTTCATCCACCTCCTCAAGCTCAACCTGCCCGTCTAGGGGAAATAAGTTTTGAGCGATAGGTGTGTTTCGCTTGGGTTCTCCTGTTGCTGGGACAGTTGTGGGACCCCCTGTTGGGACCTTTCCGTTTAGCTAGAGGGGGTGAATAGCTTCTTCTCGATTTTTCTTCCTATAAGTTGTTAGAGTGTAAGTGGAATAACAAAAACTAAAACTAACAACTAAGAAAGACACACCAATTTACGTGGTTCGGAGATGAAACTCCTACTTCATAGCTGTACGTAAGGTGGACGATTCCGATCCTTCGGTAGATGATTCCTCGGAGCACCTCTGGCTAGCTCTCATCGCTCCTTGTGGGTGGAGAAACCTCGCCACAACCCTTTGACACGACCTGAGCACTTGTAGACTACAACAGGCTCTAACCAAGCTTGTTTCGCCAAGAAAAAGTAGTCAAACACGAGCTCTCTTAAATAGAGCTCGATACTGTTTTGACCGTTACCAGTCGACTGCCCCGACTGGTCCTCGCAAATTTGAATGTCACCGCCTGACGATTTGCATTCTGGTCGACACCAGTCGACTGCATCAGTCGACTAGTCCTCCACCAGTCGACTGATCTCTCTGTGCTCTACCTCAGTCGACTGATCAGATGCTTGCCACCTAAGGTTTCCCTTCCCGAGTACAATTCTCTCAGTACTCGAATCCTCACGACTTAGTTGACTCTTCCTTCAGCAGTCTCGACCTGTTGCCTTCAAGCTCTCTTCGACTTTGGCTCTCGTCCCTTGGATGCATGCAAGCCCCCGACTTGTCTCCCATGCCACCCTTCGCGTATGCCTCGAAGTCCGCTTCCCTCGGCTCATCGTCCCTGCTCCAGCAGCCTCGACCTGTTGCCTTCAAGTCCTTTTCGTCTTTGGCTCTCGTCCCTCGAATGCATGCACGCCCACGACCTGTCTCCCATGCCATCCTTCACGTATGCTTCGAAGTCCGCTTCTCTCGGCTCATCGTCCCTGCTTTGTCCACGGTCCCTCGGATGCATGCAAGTCCATGACTTGTCTCCTATGCCATCCTTCACAGGAGCAGAAGACGTCCAACTAAGTCTGTGTGTATCCTGCAACCCTGCACACTCACATACATATATTAGATCAACATGAAACCCTAACTTAATCATATTGACACACACATCAAAACCCATGATCTACCTAATCAACCTTGGGCCGATTGCACCAACACCCCTTGACCTAGGCTAGTTCTTGGGGAGATCTGACGCCCTCGTCCTCGAGCGATCGGGGTCTGACCTCTCCCGGGCTGTCAGCATTCATCGATGCTAATATTACTTTGGTGGAAAGCGCAACAAGGCTTCCACCGGGTCAGCAGATATCCTTGCGCTATTTGTTGCATGTGCCTTCACTCCATCCCCACTCGATCAATCACCCCTCTAGGGCTGTGAATGGGTCCACCTGGCGAACAACTGTTCTGTAGGGGACTAGGTGCTGGGACGACACCGGTTTCCTTTTTCTGAGCGGCTTGGGCTTCTTCCACATTGATGTATTTAACAACATTCCCCAAGAGACTATCAAAGTCCTTTGGGGCTTCCTAATCAACAAACGGAAGAAATCTCCTTCCTGTAACCCCTGGGAGAAAGCACTGATGAAAACCTCAGGGGTAGCGATCAGTACATCCATAGCTACCCCGCTGAACCTCTCAATGTAGGCTCTTAGCGATTCCTTTAGACCCTGTTTCAACGAAAACAGGTTGAGGCTAGTCTTATAATGCCTCCGACTGCTTGTGAAGTGTTGCATGAACAACCTCTTGAGCTCCCCGAAACTTGACACAAACTTGCTCGGGAGACGATCGAACCATCGCTGAGCCGGTCCAGATAGGGTTGTCAAGAACGTCTGACATTTGACGCTCTCGGGATATTAATGAAGTAAAGTGATGCTCTCAAACTTCATGAGGTGTTTTTCGGGATCGCTGGCTCCCGAGTACTCCGGGATGGTGAAGAATCAGAGATACTTGGGGATCAGGTCCTCGAGGATCTGCAAGGGAAAAGGGCAGCGTGTTGGGGGAACCAGTGTGGGGTCGGCCATACCCTTCCCCTTATCTAGATGCTCCTGGTGCGTCTGACTGGACGTAGATGTCTCTGTGGGATTAGAGTGAGCCTCATCTCCTCTAGCTCGGTAGAAAGCAGGGGGGAAAGAGGATTGAGATGCCTTCTGGCCTGACGACATTTCCCCGACCCATCAAGTTGCCCACGACCGAAGGCTCGTGGAACCGAGTTGCGGGACTACTTGCATGCAGGGGCAATTGGGGGACCTTTGTTAGTATTGTGAGAGAAGTGTCCTAAGGCAATCGCCTTATGATTGTAATCATTTATTTTAATAAATGAATATTCAGTATTTGAGTATACATGTTTGTGTATTTGATTGAGATCTTAAAATCATTTACTGAATGTCCGCAATACAATTCACAGCATGAGAGAATTTATGATGAATTCACAACTAGTGATTATCTCTACATGTGCAATTGTGAAGTATTGAAATTGTCCCTAGTCGATGAATTGATAAATACTGACACTATCAATTCTGTTGAGACTAGCATGGGTTATTCTCTAATCAGCTGATTCTCACTAGCTGGAGACATTGGGATGTCCGGAGATAAACATGAATGCTAGTTAAGGGAACTAGTTCATTGGAGTGACTGGCTGTAAAACTTCATATGGTAATCTACATATAGATATGTCAATGAAGTTCTTACTGCAGCTTAAGTGCGATGTTCCTTTGACTTGAGGTGTTCAAGCCATCTTGGTCATAGAGACTTATACTTTGACATCTTAAGCAAGCATCTCTAAGGAGGTGTGGACCCAGGATGGTTGGGTATAAGCCGAAGTGCCCGAAGATGTTTGAACAGCCTACAAAGGATTCACCACTCCTTGCGAGGAGATGTATACCCAAGGCCTATCGTCGGATTGTTACTCGAAGCCTCTGGCCAGAGCATCACATGTTCAGAGTATGAATCTCTCAGAAACATGAGAGTAACTAGAATCCGTAGGACGAGAAAAACATTGCTTGGGCTAGGTGTGACGTAGTCAGCCTAGTGGGGACTGACACACATAGACCGTGTCCTGAACCAAGTGGGTATAAGATGGTGAAGGGAATGTGGCACGACTCATTATAGCTGCTGAAGGGTTTCGGAATTATTTCTGAGGTCAACCGTTGATCTTTCGATTAATTGGGGATCATGATGTACTACTAGGTGCCACTCATGATCGTTATATAATTGGTTAATTATAGACGACCAACATAAATCGAAAGCTTATTTAGTCACACGCACTACGAGTAATCCGAGGGATTTAAAACGAGTTGAAGATTGAATTTTTCGATCAAGAGAGATAAGTCGAATCTGAATTTTTCAGAGACGCATCAGAAGCTTAAAATGGCTAAGTCTTTTGAAGGCTTATTGGACGAATTAAATAAGTTTAATTCGTATGGTATAGGCTTGGGTTTGGCCGGCCAAAGAGGGTCCCCACCCTCTTTGTTTGGCCGACCACATTAAAAGGGAAGAACCAAATTGTTTGGTTCAAATTATAAAATAAACCGAGCTTGGTTTGTTTTATAAAATTATGGATAAAGAAATTTATATAAATAGATTTATTTTTCATGGAAATTAAAATGAACCATGGATTGGTTTATTTTATTTTATAAAATCAATAATGGATTGATTTACCATGATAAAGAAATTTATATAAAGAAATTTATATAAAGAAATTTATATAAAGAAATTTCTTTCCATAAGAAAAGGGAGACATGTTTGTTTTTATTATAAATTAAATTATAATAAAAACTTGGCTTGATGGAATAAATCATAGAAAAATTTATATGATAAATTTCTTATGAAAATTTATTCCATAAAAAGGAGACTTGACGATTGAGAGGCTACTATATAAAGGAACCAAGGCAATGCTTGGAAATTAATCTAAGAGATTTAGAAATAAGCCCTCTCTCTCTCTCCTTCTCTCCCTCTCCCTCCTCTAGTGCCGTCGGCCCTAAAAGGAGGACCCCTTTGTTGCCGTGAGCTTCATCCACCAAGCAGCTGCCGAAGAAGAAGAAGAAGCGGGCGCAACTCCTTCCTTCCTCCCGGAATCTTGATTCCGTTCTTCGTTTGGTGGTTAGTCTTCCCATCTCTCTCTTGGTATTCTTGTCGTGCCTTTGGAGAATCTAGTAGTTCTTGTCGGCACGAAACTCGTGGCTTTGCGAAGTCATCCCGAAGAAAACTCGGCGTGGACGCGAATAGAGGCGGAGCTTCCAAGGGACGCTTACGGTTGGATCTCGTCCCTTCCTTCGAGTTACGTGAGGTATTAAGTAAATTAGTTTACTTTCTGCAAAATTTTAATGTATGATCATGTCTACACAATATAAGGTTGCATGCTTAGATGTGTGGTTAAATAATTTATGAAATTATTTATGCTAAACCTTCCACTGCACGTAATTAAATTTTAAAATTACGAACCCGCATCTATGTCAACATGCACCCGATCCCAACAACCTTCTGGGCTCGAGCAGCCATTAGAAACTCGTACTCCTCTGGCATGCATGATGGTAACTGTCACTCAGTTGGGTTCTTCCATCTTTTGCTCCTGATCAGGCAAAATGCCTCCTTCTAGCGCCAAATATGATCCTGCTGAAGAGCGAGGCGGACTCCCAACTTGATGACAAGGCTAGCTTGTCGATGGAGAAGAATGGTGGTATCGCGCAGTGATGCTGAGAACTATTCCAGCCAAGGAGCATCTATCTTGCAAAAAAGATGACCGTCAGCAACCCACTGGGAGAGTTTCCCGACAAGGTCCTCCGACGATTAAGTCAGAATTCGGTGGAGAAGATGAAGCTAAGGAAGAAACGACTGTAGCTAAAAATATTATGCATAACTGTAAGTGAAGGAAGGAAGACCTTATATAGCCGGAGGAGCCAACAACTCCTGTCCTCCTTCTGCCCCCTTTTGTCTCATCCGAGGATAGAATCAGGGACCACTGTTAGCTCGCCGACCGGCGCCGCCTCATCCTGACATACGCAGGGGCGCCGTGGTACGGGTTGTCAGAGCTTGTCAGGAATGTACTGTGTTAGTGAGATATCCGTGATTCGAACACGAGTGGTGTCAGGCCTAAACTGGCTTGCGCCGACTCTGGTACTACCTTTATCTGCGTGGTGTCAGAGGGTAGGTACTGCTGCAGATGATAACTTCCAAGCCAGAACACACTTAAGGAGTGCGCCAATCATCTATTTCAAGGAACACCAAACTATGAAGCAAACGACATGCCGATCGAAACATATGCGACGTGTCGAGTCGTAGGGTACTAGGACATCGGCCGACCTACTTATCCCTAAAAGACAGAATTATAATGTAAAGAGTACGCCGATCGGTTGATGTTAGGTTGCACACTCGGTTACCCCGATGGAGCTAGTTCAAGACTATAACCGACTAACTATCCAATCGGGACATCCGATCCGGGTGGAACTCGGGCTAGTGGTGATCTACCTCATTTCATGTCCTGTCACGCCGGGCTGTCCGATTTTCTTTTGAAAGTAACCCATCTTTATGAAGTGTTAAGTTGATTGATCGGATCATACATGGGCTAGGTCGGGATTAGTATAGTTGTCAAAATTTTAAAAAACGTCTTTGAAAAAATGTCAAAATATCATTATTTTTTAAAACATTAAAAATTCCATTTTTAATAAGTCATTTTTTTAGTTAAATACTCCATGTAATAGTTTTAAAAGTTTATGGTATAGTTTATGATTATATTTTAAAATTTTAAACATTTTAGAATATTTTTAAAATTTACACTGTTATAATGGGTACTTGAAGGGCGCGCCCAAGAAATTTTAGTCCTCGTTCCGCCGACTTCGAGATGTTTTAATCCTTTCCCCTGCGACAGCTGCAACGGCGAAAGCCCTAAGAGGCTACCGCGTCCATTTTTTCTCTCTGTCTCGTACACTTCGCGGGTCAGTCCTCAAACTCTTGGCATAGATGTTTATTTGTTTCCGTATAACGCAACTAGGCGAGATCTATGGGACGGGTGGATGGGTCTATGAGCCTTGTGATCGTGTTTTCCTGGATCTCCATCCTGATCAGTTAGGGTTTGGATCATTTGATTCAGCTTGTTATCATTTGTCAACGAAAATACAGGGTTAGTTGTAGGGATTGTGACATATCTGTAGGTTTTGTACGATTGGTTGTCTTTTAGAGTTATTTGGTTGCCCTTGCTTCAGTGATGCCCTTAGTTCACTCCTTTGTTGTTGAGCCGGCTATTATCGTATTCTTATGTTGTCTGCCTTAGATTTTTGTGGCTCCTGGAATGCATTGCAGGGCTCTAGCAAACTTAGCGTGAATGCTTGTGAAATTTAACTGAGTAATGAAAGTCATCATACAGCTTAGAACTTGTTACAATTTGACTAGTTGATGAATTAGAGTTTGAATGACAATTGCATAGTTTTGTGGTTTGGTTTTTTTTTAATTTTTCCGTGCAAGCAATTGCAAACATCTTAAGATATTTATCCAGATCTCTCCACTGATATACAGGAACTATTAGCTATTTGGATCTTACAATAGATTTTATTGGAAGCTGAATTTCTACCTCTTTTATTCTATTTATTCAAAGTAAATATTCTTTGCTGCACCATGTCTTTAGCTTGTGGAATTTGATTCTGGTGTTACGTAGTAGTGAAAAGTATACGTGGGCTTGTTATCAATTAAAACAAAGCCTCTACAAATTTATGTAAAAAATTGCACTGTACAATTAAATGTGTTTGAGATCATGTGGATGGGAAAACATGTCGTTCTGAAAAGGAATCCTTAAAAAAAAGGAACTCAGATAGTGTGTGCTTTTGTCAGATTTTTTAGTTAAACAAATGGAATTTTCGTGAATTCTGGGTTACTGATGAGGATGAAGATGGGAATCCTTTATCATAGTTCTCTTGTAATAGCCGTGCTATGAGCGGTGCCTCCTTAGAGTGCTAAGACAATTTGACTATATGTTGAAAGCATAGGTGTGGAATAGTTATAAAGCTTTTCATGATAGCTGATATTGGCCAATGCTGAGGAGCAACTCGAAAAACGGGAATATAGTTCTAACAGACCTAACCTCATCCGTTTTTTGAGTTTCATAAAAGGCAAAAGGAGTTGTGAGCTGTGTGAGACAGAAGTTTAGGGAAGGGAATACATGTCTAGTTGCCATGAAATAAGGTGGTGTATTCCTATCTTTCTATTTGTGTTTTGTTGATAAGTTCACCTTTTCCAATGGTTATTTCTTCGCTAGTCTTGATCTGAAAGTCCAATACAGGTTCTACAAACAAAACCTCTCAATCCGAGCATGCTCCTAGGATTTTCAATCTTGGCATATGCTAATTTTAAGAATGGATTTTCAATATGTTGCTTTGTATTATTTCCGCTATGGATAATTTTCTCCTATCCAAGGTTACCATGCTTGAGTATGGTATTAGTATTGGTATTAGTATCGGCCATATTAAAAACTTAGGTGTTGTTCGTATCAAATTTTAGAATCAATTGTATTAAAATAGTTAGAAAAATAATTAAAAAGTTTTAAATAAATTTTATTGGTAATTTTAAATTACATAACATAATCCCCATCTCATATTATTATTTTCAAAATTAAAATTAATAATTCACAATATGAAAATTAGTTGTTAAAGTTGTATTCTATTTGTTCCAGCCTATCCACTTTTAAACTATCACATACATAGACAAACCCTATCTAAATTACCTATATTTTTAATTCTTAAATTTAAAACTAAAAGTTACTAATATTTTACTTATTAATATAAATTTTAATTAATATACAAACCCTTTCATATTTAATATCGTCTAGGTGATTTAATCAATGTTTAATATAGATAATTGTGCAATATCTTATAATTTATTAGTAGATGGATGCATCATTGATCCTCGAAGCATCATTCTTTATGCTCTTGAAGTCGGAAAACTTCTCAAAGTTGTACGAGAAACAACCTCCTTGGCATCATGAGTACCCTTGTGAACGACTATTGTTGGCCTGTTGCATTGGGATAGTGTTAAGGTTGATTGGCACTTGAACACCATAGATAGTCCCACATATGTGTCAAAGACTTTCTTCATGTGTATGCTTCCATTTTTGATTGTAAATCCCATAACTCGTGCTCCACGAATGCCCTAAGTTTGGTGAGCTCCTAAGTGATGGGTTGCATATCCACATAGTAAGCGTTTTTGCAATTGAGAATAACCTTATTGGTGGTATCATCTAGCTCATCAAATTACGTCGCTACCCTATCTGAACGTTTCGTGAGATCTCCAATAATGAACTTACCTCAGAGATATCTTCCTTCAAGCTATCAACAATAATCACCTTTTGATGAGGCGGAAATCTACTACCACACCATAGATTGATGACGAAGCTTACTCTTGTGATGTGGCCAAACTTGCATGGATCAACATGGGTTAGAAGGCATGGGGAGTCATCCTAGTGAAGCCCCTTCGGCGCTTATGTTGTTATGAGTGCCATGGAAGAAAATACAATAGTAAACATGTAGAAGAAAAGAATTAGGGTTAGTGTTGTCGGATATTTCCTTTTAGGTGAGGTTATTTGTAAGTTGTAGATGTGAATACTAACCAAACCCATCTAAAGTGATCTAACTTAAGTTTATAGGATTTCGGGTTAGTGGATGTGGGTTGAATGTGTAGGACTCTTTAGCCTAATCTATTATCATCGACGGGCTGATAATAGGTTGGTGGCCAATCCCCCCAAGGGTTTAGGAAATCTTGATAGAACCCTCATTCCCCATTAACGAGTATTTGCGGTGCCGTCAATCCTAACACCCTTGGAAGATCTCTTCTATTTGCTTCCTCATCTTCTTCCTCCACAGGATTGCTCAGACGACGCTAAAGGACAAGGACTATGACTCTTCAATCAGGTTTCTTGTCGTATTTATGTTTTACTTTTGTTGTGCAATGTTTTTGTAGAAACAAGATCTGTTCATGTATTTGTATTTCCTACTTTGAATTCTTTTCCGCTCTTAGAATTCATACCGAATTAGGATTTATCAAGTTCTTTCAATTGATATCAGAGCCTTGGCTCTGTTTCTTTGAATTTCATGGTTTAAAGTTAGGGCTTTTCGTCGATCTTTTGTTTTCATACTAGATAAGGTTTTTGCTAACAATTTGATCGTCGGATTATTGTAATAGAAAATCAAGGAAAGGCTTGGGTTTTTGAGTTCTTTGTGTTTTCTCGAAGAATACAAAGACAACGAGGGAGCCACCATTTTCTTAGTCGAAAACCACTGTGTGATCTAATTTTAAGTCAAATTGCCATGGTGTAAATTGCTAACAGAACCATTCGGAATCGATTGATTGAATCGTTTAGTTGGCCCTAATCGATTGGCTCAATGAAGATTCAATACGAGGTCAACCTTATCGATTACAGGTTCGATCAATGTTGCCTAATCGATTGATGATTTTCACAAATTGATTGACAACTTTAAAATTGAACATGGAAACATTGAAATCGATCAGTCAATCGATTAAAACTCCTGGAATCTATTAGAAAATCTTGCCAATTAATTAACAGCTCTAAATCGCGATAAAGTTGATACCATCAATCGATTAGGCATTTTATCCAATCGATTCAGAAGGTAATCACGCAAAAGAATCAATGGGAATCAATCAGCCTAATCAATTGGTTGCACCAATTAAGTAGGAATTTCATTCAATCGATTACAACCTTAAAATTGAAGAGGTTCAATTGATCGGACTGATCCATTGAGGTGGCCAATAAATTGGTGATTTATGCTAATCGATTAGCAATGTTAAAATCGAGCACAAAATGCTCTGGGATTGATTGGCTAATCAATTAGTTCCAACAAATCGATTACAGTTTCAATTGATTGGTTAAGGGTGAAGTTGATCACAAAATGTTTTATGATCGATTAGCAGATTGATTGGGTGAAACCAATTGATTGAGATACATTATCAATTGATTAGAGATCTCGAAGTCGCATACGGTAGATTTTTGAATCAATTGTGGTAGTTAATTGTGTTGAGGCAATCTATGGTCCGGAGTGACCATGAGTTTTGATGTTTGAGCAAAGAGTTTAAGTTAGGTTTTCCCTTATGTACTAATATGTGTATGTGAGTGTGCAGGATGTACAAGTTTACACATATTGACTTGGCTGAACGGCTTCGGTATGGTGAAGGGTTGCATAGAGACAAGCTGGAGGTTTGTGTGCACCCGAGGGACCTTGGGATAGCAGGGATGATGAGCCGAGGGGCGCGGACTTCGAGGCGTACGTGAAGGATGACATGGAGGCAAGCTGGAGGCTTGCGTGCGCATCCGAGGGACGAGGGTTGAAGACGAAGAGGGCGCGCAGGCAATGGTCAAGGCTGCTGGTGAAGAGTCAGCTGGGTCGTGAAGGGACAAGAGCCGAGGGAGGAGGACTCCAAGGGCAAGCTGGGAAGTGGACTTCAAAGGGCATACGTGAAGGGTGGCATGGAGGCAAGTTGAGGACTTGCGTGCGCATCCGAGGGACGATAGCCGGTGGAAGAGGACTTTAAGGGGCAAGCCAAAGGAGTGGACCTGAAGGCACGGTGGAGGAGGGTCAACGGAGTGAGTAGGAGTGTTGTTGTAAGCTGGGCAGTCGACTGGGGATTGTCTAGTCGACTGCCAAAACTCACAGTGTGTATTTGACCCTGAACCAGTCGGCTGCTCTGGTAACACCTAGAATTCGAACGTTGGGGCTGTCAACGGTCGAATTTGGGTGGGGGCAGTTGACTGCCCTGGGAGCAGTCGAATGCCAGCGGGGTTTCCAGCCCGAGTTCTATTTAAAGAGAATTCGGTTTGGGCTGGGAGCTCTGACGAAACAAGTTTGGTTAAGACTTGTTAGTAGTCTCTAAAGCTCATAGTGTGTACTCAAGGTTGTGGCGAGGTTTCTCCACCCACAAGGAGCTACGCGAGCTAGCCGGAGGGCATCCGGGGAGTGATCCACCGAAGGATCGAGGGATCGTCCACCTCACGGACTGTCGTGGAGTAGGAGTCTTCATCTCCGAACCACGTAAACAGGTGGTGTTAGCATTGTTTAGTTGTTAGTTTTGTTTTCATTGTATTTCCGCTTGCGCAACTAACAACGTAGGTAGAAGAAAATCGAGAAATTGCTATTCACCCCCCTCTAGCAAACCGCATCGATCTTACAAGTGGTATCAGAGCTTGGACCGCTCTTGTTGGACTAACCGTCAAAGGAGCAAAGAAAGCTAGAGGAAAAACAATGGAAGAAAAGTTTGGGGATGACATCTACACTCCACCGCCCTACGACCATGAAGATTTCGGATATTGGAGAACAAGGATAGAGGCATGGTTCGGAATGGAGTGAGATCTTAGGATTGCTCTTGAAAAGCCATTCGAAATTCCAAAGGATAAACACGGTAAGATGCTTAGGCCTAGATATTGGAATCAAGAGCAACAAAATCAATCAAAAGCAAATGAAAAGGTAATTAGTGTTTTAGTAAATATTTTGCTTAATAATGTTTTGAGTGGTGTAGGGGATTATAAAAATGCACATGAGCTATGAACAAATTGGTAGCATTTCATGAAAGTCCTACACTAGCTCAAACAATAGAAGAGCCTAAGGAGACATGTCAAACGGGTCAAGAAGAAGAAAAAGAAGAGGAATTGTCAATTGCTTCAAGTGAAGTAGAAGAATTAAGTGAAAGGTCATCCACCTCATCAAGAGAAGAGGAGGAGGTGTCAAATTCAAGAATTGAGGAGGAGGAGAGACCCTCATCAATCCCGGAACAAGAAGAAGCTCAAACCTCCACTAAAGCAAAAACCAAGGATCATATCATATGCTTTGGGTGCAATGAAAAGGGACACTACAAGGACAATTGCCCAAAGAGTAAGAGGAAGGAGGTAAACCCTAAACTCATTTCAATTCATTTAAATTCTAACATGGGTTGTAGGAATGGAGAAGCTCAAGAAAAGAAAAAGAAAATTAGATGCTTCACATGTGTAGAACTAGGGCACTACCACACCAAGTGCCCAAAGAAAGGTGAAATCAAGAAAATGACACATTTGAGAAGATGGGAGGAGGAAAGGAAGAAAAGAAGCGCACATCAAGGAGGAACATCAAGGAGGAACTACAAGGGTAAGAGAGGTAATTCCTAACCTTAAGCTAAAATGTAATTCAAATTTGAGTTCCTTCATGAATGTTAAAAATAGTGTCAATTATTCCTCAATGCATGCTAAAATTAATGAAAAATGTTTGATTGTGCATAATCATGGATTTATGTATAACAATAGGAATAGAGCTAATAAGGTAGATCAAAACCCTAGAAAAAACATGCATAATGAAAAACTCAAGACCTTAGGACCAAAGGATCAAGGCCTTAACCCCAAGAAGGGGAGACACATGCCTAGGAAGATAGGTAGGTCTAGGAATGTCCAAAGTGAACATATTGACACTAAGGTCAAAAGTCTAGAAAGAGAAAATCAAGCCTTGAGGGTAAGACTTGATAAATTTGAAAAGACCCTAGAAAGATTCACGGTTGGATCTAAGGGCTTAGATTTGGTGTTGGGTAGTTTGAAACCCAACTATGATAGATCGGGGTTGGGATACCGGTCTAAGGTCTCCAATGCAAATGGAAAGAAGTATGCTGGGGAAGCATATAATTATGGCAAGAAGGAGAAGTCCAAGAATGACAAGGGGGTGCCACTCAAAGGGAAAGAAAATGACTTAACCAAAGATAAGGTGTCTAAGGTTAAGAGGGTTCATTTTGTAGGCCAAGAATCACCGGGGGCTCATTGGTGTGGTCTAGTATGGATTGAGTCACCTAGGGAGGTGGCCAGGGCTAAGAGCTCAAGGGGGAGCTCTAGGAGCCTTTGGGATCCATGGTAAATGGATCTCAAGAGATTTTCTCCTAGGAAATTAGATGAAATGTGCCAAAGGTATTGGAAGACTAGGGTAAGTCTTAATCCTAGGGAATTGGCATATTAAAAAGGAATTTATGGAGAAAAAGGATGAAAATAGGATTATATTTGATAAAATTAGGGTTTAATGTGTAAATACCATATAATTCAAGGATAAAAATGAACTATGATCAACTATAAGAAAAAACATTGAGGAGAAATCAAAATTAGGAATTTTGGATGAGTTTAAATGATACAATTTAGGAAGAATGAAATTTCGTGCCGATCTTGGGATCTGGAGTACATTTGTTTGGAAACATATTTTTCCCAAGTAGATATAGACTTCACAAATCTCCCCACAAAATTTCAGATTTTTTGGAGATTTGTGGAATTAATTAGGCGTTTTTGAAATTGGGCTGAAAACTTGAAATTCAGGTATCAGTCGACTGCCCCCCAGGGCAGTCGACTGATCTCAGCCCAGAAACATTCTGTTCGTTTTGCCAGTCGACTGCTATGGGAGCAGTCGACTGCTCCATTGGCTTAAGTAAAAAAAAAAAAGAAGGGATATTGGCTGATAAGAAATGGCAAAAATTGGAAGCATAGGAAAGTGTCATGTTACCTTGTGAAACTTTTATGATATTATATGGTTTGAAGATCATTGGATGATATTGAATGATAAACTTTTGATGAATAAAAAGATATGGAATTCTCACATATTTATCTAGGGTTAAGGATAAGAAGAAGAGAATTTTATCATATTAAGGATGTGTAAGAAAAAGGGAAGTATTGAGGACAATTTCGTGTGTGAAATGATAATGAATGGAATTGGCAAACACATGGCATTATGGTTAAATTTCAAAGTTGATACAAAATGGTCATGTCTAAGGAAATTAGAGATTGTACCAAAGTTAAGCACATTTGATAATCTTAATGAAATCATATTTTTCTAGGATAGGGTATATCCTAACAAATGTGCTTGCAAACCTTTAGAGTTTTCCGGGTTTTGTTGAGTTCTTTTTGGCACTAGGGGTAAGGTTGCTTGGGGCAATCCTTTGATGATGTCAAAGGGGGAAGAACTTAGGTGTTAATTTGGGAAGAACTTAACTTGAGTTTATGGTGTTAAGTCGGTTAGAACTTAACCTTGGTTAATTGAAAATTGGGAGAAGACATAGGTTAAGGGGGAGGTTGCCTCCTAGTTGCCTTAATTTTCATAGGAAATGTTTTGAGTTTTGTGTCAAACTTGGGAATGGTGATAGATACATGGTGAAATATATTTTTCCCAAGTAGGTATGGGTACCACAAACTTCTCCACAAAATTTGAGAATTTTTGGAGATTTGTGAAATTTCGTCAGAAAAGACTGAAAGTCTGATATTCAGAGTATCAGTCGACTGTCTTGGGGGGCAGTCGACTGGTCAGGGCTGGATTGGGTATCCAGCAGCTGATTGGTGTTCAAATGATGTAAAACAAGTGTATGGCGGGCTAGTACACTGTGTTTAGGATCATTGAGGATTAAAAGAACCAATAATTGGGATGTTGTTGGAGTCTTTTTGATGTTAGGCAAAGGGGGAGAAGTGTTGGGTTTAATTTGGGAAACCAAACACGCCTTTGCGGGAAACCCTAGGTTTAGGGGGAGCTGAGATTAAGGGGGAGCATGGTTGCTCCATTCTTGGCGTAAGGGGAACCTTGGATGGGTTCTTAAAAAGCCTTTGTAAGTCCAATGTAGGGAGAGTTTTGGAGAAGCTTTAAAAAGCCCGTTTTGGTGGAAAAATCCTAAGTCTTGGAAATATTAGGTGTGGGATGCCTTGGGATAGGATCCATGTTTGCATTGCATATGCATTGGCAGTGTAAGTCCAAGGTGGAGCCTTGGCAACGTAAGTCCAAATGTTTGTTTAGCATTGTTATTGCTATTTTCTACTATTTATTTTCCCTTAACTTAAACGTATTGTCAAACATCAAAAAGGGGGAGATTGTTGAGGCAATCTATGGTCCGGAGTGACCATGAGTTTTGATGTTTGGGCAAAGGGTTCAAGTTAGGTTTTCCATTGTGTACTAATATGTGTATGTGAGTGTGCAGGATGTACAGGTTTACACATATTGACTTGGCTGTACGGCTTCGGTATGGTGAAGGGTTGCATAGAGACAAGTTGGAGGCTTGTGTGCACTCGAGGGACCATGGGATAGCAGGGATGATGAGCCAAGGGGCGCGGACTTCGAGGCGTACATGAAGGATGACATGGAGGCAAGCTGGAGGCTTGCGTGCGCATTCGAGGAACGAGGGCTGAAGACGAAGAGGGCGTGAATGCAATAGTCAAGGTTGCTGGTGAAGAGTCAGCTGGGTCGTGAAGGGACAAGAGCCGAGGGAGGAGGACTCCAAGTGCAAGCCGGGAAGTGGACTTCAAAGGGCACACGTGAAGGGTGGCATGGAGGCAAGTCGAGGACTTGCGTGCGCATCCGAGGGACGATAGCCGGTGGAAGAGGACTTCAAGGGGCAAGCCAAAGGAGTGGACCTGAAGGCACGCGTGGAGGAGTGTCAACGGAGTGAGTAGGAGTGCTGTTGTAAGCTGGGCGGATTGCCCAGTCGACTGCCAAAACTCACAGTGTGTATTTGACCTTGGACCAGTCGACTGCTCTGGGAGCAGTCGACTGGTAACATCCAGAATTCGAACGTTGGGGCTGTCAACGGTCGAATCTGGGTGGGGGCAGTCGACTGCCCTGGGAGCAGTCGACTGCCTGCGGGTTTTCCAGCCTGAGTTCTATTTAAAGAGAATTTGGTTTGGGCTGGGAGCTCTCACGAAACAAGCTTGGATAAGACTTGTTAGTAGTCTCTAGAGCTCAGAGTGTGTACTCAAGGTTGTGGCGAGGTTTCTTCACCCACAAGGAGCTACGCGAGCTAGCCGGAGGGCATCCGGGGAGTGATCCGCCGAAGGATCGAGGGATCATCCACCTCACGGACTGTCGTGGAGTAGGAGTCTCCATCTCCGAACCACGTAAACAGGTGGTGTTAGCATTGTTTAGTTGTTAGTTTTGTTTTCATTGTATTTTCGCTTGCGCAACTAACAGCGTAGGTTATTAGAAAACCGAGAAATTGCTATTCACCCCCCTCTAGCAAACCGCATCGATCTTACAAATTGGGTAACACCAATCGATTGATTAACTTAATTATTGAATAATTAAGACTGATTAAAGGTGTATTTGTTCGATAAAGTTCCTAGGGTTTTCTTGAGTGTATCCTTAAACGTGCTACTAAATTGAGCTAATCTGTTGGCCCAAAACAAGACACATTGTATAGGTTTATTACAAAATTATTTTTATGCCAGATATATGATTAAGGATAGTTTACAATTATTGAACATAATTTATTTTTTCTGATCATGGACAAAATATGTCGGCTCAAAGGAAGACATGTTAAGTGACTGATTAAAGTTGTTGTAAGCTATGGACCAATTATAACTCATATAAAGTGTTATATTATGCGCACAATGGATCGGCCCAAAGGAAGATATATTGTGTGACAAATTAAAGTTTAAGTTATATTAGAGAGTATCACTAACTAATTGCATTTTAGTCCACGGAGTAAAATGCAATATTGTATTTGATATCTCATAAGATGCTCATGTATATGCATTTAATTTAATTTGCATAATCTTATGTTTTATATCTATATGTTCTTGGCTTTAATTAAATCTGAGTTTACATTATTTTCTCTCTTTTATTATTCCAGTGCAATCAGTGACTGTCAGTCTTAATACCATCCTTATATTAACTGGTTTAATTTTGCTAAATGGAAAGAATACGTTATCATAGTCTTAGGTTGCATGGACTTAGACTATACATTGTGACATGATCATCCTTTACCCCTGACTAGTGCTAACGCTATAGCATATAGGGCTGAATTTGATAAGTGGGAGAGATCAAATCGTATGTGTCTTAAGTATCACGAGGCTTTCCATACCGACATAACTTAAATGCTCAATAACTGAAGGAGAGGATGCTAGGAGTTTCCTTAGCTAATTAACAGACTGTTTTGTGGCAAACGAACCACCATACTTCTTTCGAAATGGGTGACTATGCGGTATAATAGCAAAGGAAACATAAGGGAGTACATTATGGAGATGTCTAATATCGTCACAAGTTTGAAAGCAATTAAACTCGAAATGTCTGAGTTTATGTTAGTGCATTTCATCTTGATGTCTATGTTGCACTACTTTTAAGATTTTTTATAATACTCAAAGGAAAAATGACATTGAATAAGCTTATAGCTCAGTGCGTGTAAGAGAGATGCGATTGAGGCGTGAGACACCTGAATGTGCTCACTTAGAATTAGATCCCAAGATTCGAGCAAGAAGAGGAAAAAGATCAATAAATGAAAGAAAAGCAAACTATAAATTTTGGGGGTTATGGTTATACAATAGAAAAGAAATAAGATAATAACCGACTTGTTACTTCTGCAAGAAGAAAGATCATATGAAAAAAAAATCTAAAATACGCCAACTAGCATATAAAGAAAGGTAAATTTCTTAACTTTGTTAGTTTAGAAGTCAATTTGGTTATTGTACCCAAAAACACATAGTGGATAGATATTGGTGCTATTATTCACATAAGTGCCACTATATAGGGTTGTCTCAAGAGCCGTTTTCCGCTTAATGGTGAAAGATATATCTATATGGAGTATGAAAAGAAAGCTAAAATGGAGTTGATTGATTTTTTAGGCTTTGTTTAGGAATTGATGTCTATTTGGATTTAGAAAATACATTCATTGTACGATTTTTTGACGGAACTTAATTTTAATTTTTTGTTTGGACAAATCAAGTTATTCTTGTTTATTAGAAATGAAATGTTTAGTATTTTCTTAAATTCAGTATTGATTGACAATGATTTCTTGATTAATAAGCTTTATAAATTGAACACCTTGACTCTATGGTTGACACTGTGATTATGCATAATATAGATACGAAACGCTAATTGACTGACGACAAGTCATCCATGTTGTGACATAGACGTATGGATACATATCCAGACATCGCAAGAAAGATTAATATAACATGGAATTCTCGATTCTCTTGACATGTCATACTTTGACGTTTGCATTGAGTGTGTTGAGCAACTAACAAAAGTAATAAGGGAGAAAGTCGTTGTAGTGATGCTTTGGAGCTGATACATACATATATATTGCGGACCATTTCCTAAAACATCTTTGAATAATCAAATATATGTTATTAGCTCATGGGCGATTACTCTTAATTCGACTATCTGTACCTTATTCATGAAAAATGCAATTTTTGTATAAGTTTAAAACTTTGCAAGACCGAAGTTGAACTTCAACTACGTAAGCAAATTAAAGTCGTTTGATCTGATCATGGAAGTGAATATTTTGGTCGATATGATAGATCGAGTGAACAACGTCTAGAACTCTTTGCGACCTTGTTGAGTCTTGAATTGTGTCTCAATTAGGTGTGCAAATGAATCGAGCCGGTTCGCGAGCTTTTCGAGTCGGCTCGAAAATATTCAATTCATATTCGAAATTATCAAAATCGAGCCGAACTCAAACATGTTCGAATATTTTTTCGAGCCGAATTCGAACCTATACTATTTTGTCGATTGTTCGCGAGCTGCTCGCGAGCCGAATTCGAATCAAATTTTAATTGTTTTTATAAAGTTTTTATTTAAATATATTCAAATTAAGTTTCGAATAATTCGAATTGAATTCGAATTTAAGTCATTTTGATCTATAGTTCGAATAGGCTCGAATCAAGGTTCGAACAATTCAAATCGAACTCGAGCTCGAATTTTATTTTACCGAGCTCAAGCCAAAACTATGTGTATTTTCGAGCTTCGAATATCAAATGTTTGTTTCGAGCTCGAACTCAAATATCAATATTTTCATATTATTCGGTTTGATTCGATTCGTTTGCACCACTAGTCTCAATATACCATGTCGGATACTCCCAGTCAGAATGATGTAGTTGAGCGTCACAATCTATCCTAAAAGGCATGATTAGAAGTATGATGACTTTCACTTTCTACCGGAGTCTTTGTGGGTCACTTAGGATCAGTTGGAATTGACATGTATCGATCATATTCATTTAATTTCTATACTACACATCCACTTCTTGTTATATGTCATTAATGACATTGTATGGTAATGACGGTTGGGGTTTGTTACAATCATATATAGTAGTTATGACCTCTTTAATCCTATATCAATGAAGTTAATGGATCAGATTATTTACAAGAGTATACTATACTCATAAAGTTTCAACTAAAGTTTTACTTATATTTATTTACAACTCATACATAGCTCAAGTGGGAGATTGTTGGATATTTCCTTTTAGGTTGGCTTAGTTGTAAATTGTACATGTGAATATGAACCTAACCTATCTAAAGTGATCTAAGTTAAGTTTGTAGGGTTTCGAGTTATTGGATGTAGGTTGAATGTGTATGACTCTTTAGCCCAATCTATTATCATCTATGGGTCGATAACAAATTGATTATCTATATAAGGGGGATCATCTTTGAGTCGATAACAGATTGGTTATCTATATAAGGAAGATGCTTCTAAGGGTTTAGGAAATCTTGACAGAACTCTCGTTCCTCATTAACGAGTGTTTGCAGCGCTGTCAATCGTAACACCCTTGGAAGATCTCTTCTACTTGCTTTCACATCTTCTTCCTCCACAGGGATTGCCAGACGACGCTAAAGGACAAGGACTATCACTCTTCAATCAAGATTGTTGTTATATTTATGTTTTACTTTTATTATGCCATGCTTTCGGAGAATAAGATCTTGTGCATGTATTTGTATTTTCTACTTTGAATTCTTTTTTGTTCTTAGAATTTATACAGGATCAGGATTTATCAAAGTTTTTTCAAGTGTTTCATATCAGAGAACTTTCTAATACTATTGATTTTACTATCTCTGAGGTTGTAGGTTGTGTGTGGGTCATACCCCAATATAATACTTGAGCAACTGAACTGGATCTGCGCTATAGAAGTTGGATTTGTTGAGCTAGAGGGGGATCCTATTCCTCGATATCACAAGTCCCCCCTCCGCATCAGAGTAAGCGAAATCAAATGAAGTCCCATTTAGGGAGTATGAGGTGCTTGGGCGACTGAGCTATAAGAGTGACCTATATGATGCAAGTAGGTCCAACCTATATGGTGTAGTTCAAGCTCAGTTACTCACGAGCTATATTGGGGCATGACACACAGACTTGGAATCCGTAACCTTAGAGATTCAATAACCTGTTAGGGCTTGAGACTACCATCCTCTATAAATAGTAAAGTCAATTGTATGAGAAGTCTCTTTGGTATGAAACACTTGTCGGGACTTAATCGTACGACTAGAGGGGGGTGAATAGCTGATCACCCACAAATTCGTTGGTTCTTTCTACATGTGTTAGTGTGTGCAACGGAATACTATATAAACTAAAACTAACAAGGAAGAACACAAACCGATTTAACATGGTTCGGAGATAAAGCTCCTACTCCACGACAGTTCGTAAGATAGACGATTCCGATCCGTCGGTGGATGAGTTCCTAGAAAGCCTCCAGCTAGCTCATGTAGCTCCTTGTTGGTGGAGAAACCTTACTACAACCTTACAACAACTCCTAAGCACCAAGACTACTAATTGAGCCTTTAACCAAAGTTAATTTCGTTAACCCATAGCCAGACAAACTGAGCTTCCTTAAATAGAGCTCGTGGCTAAACTAGCCTGTTACCAATCGACTGGTTCCAACACCAGTCGACTGATTTAGCCGAATTTGAATGTTACAACCCAACGTTCGAATTCCATCCGACACTAGTTCGACTGCACAGAACATCAGTCGATTGATCTTTCTGTGAGCTTCTACCAGTTGATTGCTCCCAGCAACAGTCAACTGCCCAAATCCTAAACTTAGGGTTTCTCTTCCCGAGTACAATTCACTCGACACTCGGGCCCTCACGACTCACTTGACTCTTCTTGCAAGCCTCGATCTGTTACCTTCAAATCTTCTTCGACTTTAGCTCTTCGTCCCTCGGATGCATACAAGCTCGCGGCTCGTCTCCACATGTCATCCTTTGCGTATGTCTTGAAGTGTGCTTCCCTCGGCTCATTGTTCTTGCCTTGTCCACAGTCCCTCGGATGCACCAACCGGACCCGAAGCCGCCAAGCTAAATCTATGTGTATCCTGCAGAACCTGCACAATCAAATATATATATCAAATACAAGGGTAAACCTAACTTAAACTTTTGCCCAAACATTAAAACATATGGTCTCACGGACTATAGATTGCCTCAACAATCTCCCTTTTGATGTTTGACAATACGTTTAAGTTAGGGAAAACAAATACAAATAAACATGCTAATAATCAAATGGACTTACGTTGCCAAGGCTACACTTTGGACTTATACCGCCAATGCATATGCAAATATGAATGCAAATATGCATAATCCTATCACAAGACATCCCCCACACCTAAACTCCCCATGAGTTAGGATTTTACCAAACGAACTTTTTAAGAACCTCTCCAAGGCTCCCCCTACATTGGACTTACAAAGGCTTTTTAAGAACCTATCACAAGATTCCCCTTTGCCAATAAATGAGCAACAATGCTCCCCTTCACCTAAGCTCCCCTTGACCTATGATTTCTTGCAAGGTATGTTTGGTTTCCCACTTAACTTGACACTTCAACCCCTTTGTCATACATCAAAAAGAACTCCAACAATCTCCTAATTATTGGATTTTTTACCCTCTAATGATTATAAACATTGTGTAATATCCTTCATAAGATTATACACAAGTTTGATATCATTAGGATACTTTTCGACTTTGCTAAAAGCAGTTTCAGCATGTATCAGTCGACTGAGACAGTTATCAGTCAATTGATCTTGTCGAAAACCAACCTTACAAAATTATCAGTCGACTGCCCTCTGCATTAGTCGACTGATACCCTGATATCAACCCATTTCTCATTTTGACCAAATTTCAGAAATGCACCAGAAATTTCACAAATCTCCAAAAATTCTCAAATTTTGTGGAGAGGTTTGTGGTGCCCGTGTTTACTTGGGAAAAATACATTAAAAAATGTATTTATCACCAATCCCAAGATTGACACAAAACCCAAAATTATCTATATAATTCAATTGATTCTTAACCTAAACTCCTAGTTTTGGCTTCCTCTTGATGTATCTGTCCATACTAAACCACAATGCATCCCTAGCATTGGTGTATATGACATTTATACATCAACAACCAATTTTCATGCAATATGACCCCAATGTCATATTTTCATGCATGAAACTCAAATCTAATGTGCCAAAACCCAAGGATTGAGACTCAAGTCCGTCTCCAAATCTTTTGACATACTCCATAGTCTATCTAGACTCCCAAGTAGAAACCACATGAGATCCATTGATCATGATTCCCAAATTGACTCTTAGAGCTCCTCTTGAGCTCTTAACCTTAGCCACTTCCCTAGGTGACTCATCCATAATCACAAGGCCACACCGGTGTACTTCCGGTGACTCTTGGCCTACAAATTTAGCTTTCTTAACCTTGGACACCTTGTCCTTTGGTGAAGTTCTTCTTCCCTTTAACCTTGGATACTTTGTCCTTGGTTAATGTCTTCTTGCCCTTAAATGACACTCCCTTGCCATTTTTGGACTTCTACTTGGCTTGTCATATGACACTCTCGTATATGACTTTTCCTTAGCATTTGAGGACTTAGATCGGTATCCCAAATTGGATCTTTCATTGTTGGGTTTTTGGCTCTCGGACACCATACCTAAACCCTTAAATCTAAAAGTGAATTTATCTAGGATTTTCTCCAATTTCTAAAGTTTTGCCCTTAAAGTTTGATTTTTTCCTTTCTAGATTCTTAAACCTAGAATCGACATGTCTACTATGGACATTTCTAGACCTACCCATTCAGGCTTGTGTCTCCCGTTCTTGGGATTAATGCCTTGGTTCTTAGGTCTAATATTATTAGGTTTATCATGATGCATGGATTGTCTTGGGTTATGATATGTATGGTTAACCTACTCCTATCATGATATTTAAATTCAAAATTATGCATAGGTAAATAATTTATATTATTCCTAACATGCATGAGGAGTTTAAATTTGAATTATATTTCAAATTAGGGATTACCTTCTTTACCCTTGTAGCTCCCCCTTCAAGTGAGCTCTTTTTCTTATTCTCCTTCTCCCATTTTTTCAAATGCTCCAACTTCTTAAATTCTCCCTTCCTTGAGCATTTGGTGCCACCTGTGAAGCACCGAATATGCTTCTTCTCCTTCTTTTCCCTACAATCGATGTTTGAATTTAAAGAAATTGAATTGAGTTTAGGATTTACCTTCTTTTTCTTACCCATTGACACTTGTCCCTATAGTGTCCTTCTCATTGCACCCAAAGCAAATGATGTGGTCTTTTGACTTTGCTTTGGTGGATGTACTTGCAAGGTTGACTTCCAAGATTTTTCTTCATTTGTCTTGGCTTCCTCTTCAACCTTGGATGAAGTGGATGATGTTTCTTTATTTTTGTGCCACTTCACTTGAGGAGCTAGATAATTCTTCTTCTTCTTTCTGTTCCTCGGATGTTGAGCTCCTCTCCTCATCTGATTGGTCCTTCTCCTCCTCTTGGACCATTAAGCCCATCTCCTTAGGCTTTTCTTCTTTTGTGCTTGTGTAGGTTTCCATGAAGAGCTATCTTCTTGCTCCGTAGCTCATGAGCATTTTTATATTCACCTACACCTTTTATCACATCATTAAACAAAATACAAATTAATATTGAGATTATCTTCTCATTTGCTTTAATTGTGTTTGTTGCTCCTTGATCCAATATCTGGTCGGAGCTTCTTCCCGTGCTTGTCTTTTGGGACTTCAAATGGATCTTTGAGTGCGATCATTAAATCCTAATCCATGTCGAACTAAGTCTTCACCCGCAACCTCCAATAGTTAAAACTCTCGCGATCATATAGAGGTGGAACGACAATGTCGTCTCCCATTTTTTCTTCAAGCTTCATTTCCTCTAGTTCTTTGCTCCTTTGGCGGTTAATCTAACAAGAGCAATCTTTGCTCTGATACCATTTGTTAGGACTTGATCGTACAGCTAGAGGGGGTGAATAGCCAATCACCCATGAATTCGTCAATTCTTCCTACACATGTTAATATGCGCAACGAAATACTATATAAACGAAAACTAACAAGGAAGAACGCAAACCAATTTAACATGGTTCGGAGATAAAACTCCTACTCCACGACAGTTCGTAAGATGGACGATTCCGATTCGTCGGTGGATGAGTCCCCAGAAAGCCTCCAGGTAGCTCGTGTAACTCCTTGTGGGTGGAGAAATCTCACCACAACCTTGCAACAACTCCTAAGCACCAAGACTATTAATTGACCTTTAACCAAAGTCAATTTCGTCAACCTTAGTCAGCTAAATCGAGCTCCCTTAAATAGAGTTCGTGGTTGAACTAGCCGTTACCAATCGATTGGTTCCAATACCAGTCGACTAATCCAGCCGAATTCGAACATTACAACCCAACGTTCGAATTTCAGCCGTCAGCAGTCGATTGCATAAAAGATTAGTCGACTGATCTTTTCGTGAGCTCTACTAGTCGATTGCTCCCAGCAGCAGTCGACTGTTCAAACCCTAAATCTAAGGTTTCCCATCCCGAGTACAATTCACTCACCACTCGAACCCTCACGACTCACTTAACTCTTCTTGCAGGCTCGACCTGTTGCCTTCAAGCCTTCTTCGACTTTGACTCTCGTCCCTCGGATGCATACAAGCCCGTGACTCGTCTCTACATGCGACCCTTCGCGTATGCCTCGAAGTGCGCTTCCTCAGCTCATCGTTCCCACCTTGTCCATAGTCCTTCGGATGCACCATCCTTCATCGGATCCCAAAGCCGTCAAGCTAAGTCTGTGTATCTTGCAGAACTTGCATACTCAAATACACATATTAAATACAAGGATAAATCTAACTTAAATATTTTGCTCAAGCATCACTAACATAGCTTGTCCCAACAACACTAACATTAGTTTTATTTTTCTATGTTTTTAGTATTCTATTTTCTTCCCTGGCATCCGTGACAACTTAAGCATTGAAGGGACTTTGCCGAGATGATGACTCCCAGTGCCCTTTGATGCGTGTTGATCCATGCAGGGCCGATCATGTCACACGAAGAAGTTTCATCATCGATCTCCGGGGTGATGGTAGATTTTTCCCACATCAACCTCTATGGCGGATTGCATCTTGGAAATAGCTTGCTCCAAGGTACAACCCATTCTTTAATAGCATCCACCTCTAGTGCCTTGTTGCTTCTGCTTTGTGTGCACTGCTCCTTTAATGCATGAGATTGATTTCCTATGACCTCCGTCTCTGATGCCATTACTTTGCTAAGCACAATACTTGTATGCGGAATGCTGCGAACTTTGTTTTGGTATCAACTGTCACAAGCTTGCTTCTAGCACCACTTACTTGTGTGGGAACTCAGACAACTTATGCCTGCAGTTGCTAAAGTCTAACCTGCTAGAGACGGTAGAGAAGCTAAGGAGACGTTTGGTATGTTTGTTTTTCATTTTCATTTTCGGTAGAAAATATGATTTTCTAGAAAACATGTTTGGTTTGCATTTTCCAATCTTGTTTTTCAAAAAAAGATATAGCGGTTTTTGGAAAATTAGAGAATGAAATAAAGTCATTTTCTAAAAAATAAGAAAATGCGATTTTTTGAAAAATGAAAATAATATGTGGAGCAAACCAAACACCCCCTAAGAGAGATTGAGAGAGTTGAAAGATTAATGAGTAAAGAGAACTATTATTCTTAAGGAAGAATTACAAATTAAGGGGAGGGAATGATTTACGGGCATCTTCCTTGCAAATATACAATTTGGATCAATTTTATCTGACCATATACATTATTATCCTAGAACGTTCCTACAATGTCTAAATGATTGATAAGATTCTAGAAAAATTATCTAGAATGATATCAACCAAGATTGGATGGGCTCTTCCATTCACGATCAAACGCAGATAACTTTATTGAATAGGTTGACATTGACAACTTGAACCTGTGATCTGTCTAGGAATGGGGAAGTGTTCATAGGATTTGGATCCTACAATTTATCTAATATAATTTATTTTTCATATATGAATGGATATATGATTGATTCTATTTAACTACTCAGAATTTTTTTGCATTATGCAGCAAGTCCTGACTTTTATAAAATGGATGATAAGGGCAAATGTTGATAAAAAAACCATTATATCTTGAGCAATTTGTTAGATCCACAAAAGAAATGGTCTAATTTCAGTAAATGTCAAACTTTAAAATGTTGTGGGAACTTATATATAGGAACTAACTCATGATTGTTGGGATTAAAATCCAACCTAAGGGAACATACGATCTTATTAAATTCTTGAAATATTAAATCAATTACTATCCTATTTGAGATTTAGATGCCCACTGTGGACAGTAAGATTGTAAACTCCAGATCTCTATCTTGATAACTTTGCTCCGATCAACACTTAAACAACCTCTGTTGCTTAGCTGTAATTTTTTTCCCCAGCGAATCAGCTTCTGTAACGTTTGCTCCCCATTTAGTGGGCCTATCAATCCATTCTGACAAGTGATTGTGGATGCTTGTGACTGTCGCAGACCACACACTGGTTTCCCAGCATTGCACCTCCAACTATGCTATTCTTTTTGCCATAATTCCATGGAAGAAGCAAAGTAGTGCAGATATTTTCATTTGCTCTATTCCTTGTCATTTTTTTTCTCTCTTAGAATACTGATTTGAGCTGGTCCTAGGAACAGCCCACACCACGTATGTCAGCAGCGCAGCATCAGGATTTTTTTTTTCTTCATTTGTTCTTTTCCCTGGCATGATTTGACTCAGGTTAGCTTTTGGAGAAAAAAATTGCTGGTTTGAGTTGGTGTTCTCAGAACCTTGTTTCCCTCTTTTTCTCCATATAACTTGTCTGGTCTGTCTGCTTGTTCATGAACCTCATCTCATCTATAGTTTCGACTCTGTCCCAATCATGCTCTGGCTGTTTCTTATTGGTTTAATTAAGTAGCTGCATGACAGTGGATTGTAGTGTGATACTTCCATTCATACCTTGGCATTGCATCTAGCTTTCTTAACTTGATCACTTGGCCTCAAGTGGCTTGTTGTACGGGGATACAATGTCATAGGTGTTCTAGTTGTCTTTTCTGCGCCTCCTATGTAACTAGTCATTAGTTGTTATCAACATCTCGTTCATCCTGCTCGCGCATTTTTAGATTTTTTCTCCAATGGGCGATCTGCTGGCTTTGATTGTTGACGTGGGCTTCCGATTTTGTACCGTGGAACTTTCGTACCCGTCTTTATATTTTTGTTGTGTTCATCATTTTTTTTAGTTGTCTTTTTCTGCAGTTTGGGCACTGGTGTTCTTATCTATTGGAATCGGAAATGTGTTGTCCTAGTTCTACAGTTAATGGTGTTATCTTCCAGCCATAACCATGTGTTTTTTTTTTCTGTTTTCTTTTTGAAACACTCAACTAGGTCTGTCGTTCTAGCCAGACAAATCAATAACTGGCTCATAGACCGCTTCAAGTCGTCTCAATGGGAGACTATTGTAATCTACAAATTCAAACCGGCCATTGACGTATGGCAAATTTTGCTGTTGTTTTTTTTACAATGATTTTTTATTTTTTTTCTTGTTTGAAAGAAGACTTCTCTGTTACCTTAGCCAAGGTTTGAAGGATTATCTCGTATTGTTATTTTAATCTCTAACAGAACGATATAATATTTGGTAGTGTATCTTGCCGACATTTAACCAAGGTTCTGAGAACCGGACCGGACATCGAACCGATCGAAGCAAGGGTTTAGAGGTTCAGAGGTTCAACCGGTTTAACCGGGGGTCCAACCGGGATATAACCGGTATATAATAAAATATGTATTTATATAAATATATGAAACTAACAACTTATCTAACTATTTTCTTCAAGATTAGATCAACTATGTTAACATGTGATATATTTTTGTCAGCAACTCAGTACAATATTCTTGAAAAAAAAGATTAGGTTTAAAGAAAAATTCAAATTTAAAACCATTGGATTCAAGAAATCTGAATACGAATTGAAGAATCTTATTAGAAGTTAAAATTATATCACAGTAACATTTGTTCACCGATAAACACTTAAATAGGGGACACTAGTAAAGCACATACAAAATTACACATCCAAATATGTCATATATTGCTGCCATCATATGCCAGCACGACGACGCAACGAAGCTGGAGACGGGGCGAGACTAGTGGCAACGAGGCGAGGCTAGCGGAGGCAGGGTGCCGCGGCGAGACTGGTAGAGGCAAGGTGACGCGGCGAGAGACTGGCGGCGGTGACTCTCTTGCAAAAACAATATGTTTTTTCGTTTGGGACTTTGGGTGAAAGCAAACTAGGTTTTTGATATTTTATTTTTTAATTTTCATTTTTAGTAAGAAAGCAAAATTGCAGAAGGGGGGAAAAAAATCAAAAAATGAAAATAAAATAAACCAAGCCGGTTTGACCGGTTTGTCCGGTTCACCGGTTCTCGCCCGGTTCAGAACGGTTCACATCCGGTTGTTGAGTAGCCGGTTTTCAGAGTCAACTCGGACCGGAAATCTGGCCGGTTCCCGGTTCAACCGGTCCGACCGTCCGGTCCGGTCCGGTTTTCAGAACACTGCATTTAACATAGTTTACACTTTTAAAAATTGCGCATATGAGTTTTTATAGTATTTATATACATTGCTTGTTTACTCTAAATATAAATTTAAAATACTTATAAAGTCAAATAATTAAAATTAAAAAACAACAAATTATTAAGATATGTTCTCATAATAAAATGAGTTGTGTCCAAGGTAGTTAAAATCGGGATTTTAACTTGAATCGGAAGGGGCACTTAAAATCGTAAATCTTAAAATCGTAAATCGTATCGTAAGATTTTATAAAATTCCTATATATATGCATATAAAATTATAAAGTCATATATATGGATGTCAAATAGCATAAATAATAAAAAAAACTTTTAAATCGCTAAACAAACTTAGATAAACTTGCATTCATAATCAATATTACATTAAAAATGTTATCCATAAGCCACAAAATAGTCAAATAACTTCCACCAACCGAGCAGGGAGGACGCGAGCAAGTGGAAAAATGAGAAGAGATGCGACGGGATTAGCCGATTAGGGCACGCACGCGACTTGGAAAGCGGGTTTTTTCAGATTGAACCGGTTTTTTTTAAATGAACCGGGTTCAATGGAAAAAAAGATTTTTTTTTTAAAATCGTTAAAATCGTATTTAAATCGTAAAATCACGATTTTAAGGATTAAAATCGCGATTTCAAAGGGATTTTAACAAATTAGGATTTTAACTCCGATTTAAATCGTTCGGAGATCAAAAATCGTAAAATCTTAGGATTTTAAGATTTAAATCGAGATTTTAACTACCATGGTTGTTTCCGATATGGATATCGGATTGAAGCATTAATTTTTGTAGTATCTAAGTTTAATTTTATAAATTTTTAAGATTAATATTAAATAATGCTCCAAAAATTTATATTAAATTTATATTATTTACATGCCTATAAAAATATCTTCGTAAACCATTACAGTTCAATTTGAACTCCTACAATTAAAATTGCAATAAGTATAGATATTAGGTCTGCATACATTTCGAGTTCTTTGACTTGGTGCAACTTTTCTTTACTACTTTTAGTACTTCGGCTGGTGCTTTTTGTTTTTGTTTTTCTTTTTTAGTGTTTTATCTCTTCCTTATTGGTAGACGGATTCAAAAGAAAAGTCAAAGAGATGAAAATTTTATTGCTCCCATATTTTGGTAGATAGACTCAAAGGATAAGTCAAGAGAAGAAAGTCTTTCAATTATAACAACTATCATTAATTTATAATTTTTTAACCTTAGGATAATGATGCACTGACACAAATATCTTGTCAGTTTTCTAAATATTTAATGATTGAGTATCAGTTTTAATAAATGGATGAATAAATTTTTATTAATTCACTGTTGGCTTAAAAATGTTAAATTTGTGAGCCGTCTATTAGGAGTGTTTTTCGATTTATCCTATTGAACGATGAAAAATTTTTATAGATTGGGCGGTTATTTTTAGAATTAGTCGGCGTAAATTAAATATTTGATGTCAATAAAAAAAAAGAATAAGTGAGAGAAGATTCATGAAAAATGAACCTGTCTTCTTAGATCCGGATGTTATCATTCAAGATAAGCCACATTTCAATTGCTACCATCCACATCCACATGAGCAACAAGTGAAATTTACACCCTCAAGCGCGGTAAGATGCACGGTGGTATTAGGCATCTAGAGTTCGATTCCCATGCAGGGTGGTATCAGACATCTGGAGTTTGATTCCCATGCAGGGCAATTTATGCTCGTAGTCCTCGAATTGCTGGGCCAATTAGGATGTCTTGTCAGGAATCATTGCGCTTCTGATTTATTTTATGGGTGAGCCAGAATGATACGGTTCAGCCGTGAATATCAATCCAGATTTGAAATGATATTTTTATTCTTTTTCTTTCTAATTTGAGTCTATTTACATGTAGAAGAAAATTTAATACATTGAATATGCACAACAATGCTTGACTATATGCATGAGATATTTTTAGTTGGAAGTCTTATTTTGTTTTTTATAAATAATTTCTGGTCATCCTTAGACTGTTTTGGTTGTCCTCTGGTTTCTATGTTATATTACGTGATCGTTGCACCTTTGCAGGTGTGATAAAGACTGGCTTCTAAAATCACATGCACGATTGACTATTATTGCAAGCTGGTTCACTTAAGTAACCCTGAACTTTCCAGTTAATTAGCTTGATCACGCATGTTGGAAACAGATTAATAGCCATTAGACCTCAAATTTATTATCCACAATTTAAATAAGTTTACCAGGGCAAGATGAGCAACATAGCATAATTGCGGAGAGGAAATTTCAATTTTCTCTCCATATTTCTTTCCCATTTCTGTGAATCCTTTTATAGAAATATCATATTTTGCAATCTAATTCAGCAATCTAACTGTCCTTTGCATCTTAACTTTATTTGTTCAATTATGGATATCACCATGTGAGCTTGCAATGAGATAAACTAGTCTTCAGTGGTCTTCATAGAATTTCATAGGACAATTCAAATACAAAGCAGTTACCATTAGCATTTTGTTTAATATATCAATGGAAGGCCTTCAAATCTTCAGCTCCTTCAAGGTTTGAACACCTTGAAAACATATTTAAAGGTTCTTACTAACTGAGATAGTTAACACCTTTAATTGCCACGGGTAGTTGCATAGAGCCCAACTGACCACGACAGTTGTCCATTACTCTATCAACTCTTTTTCATTGACAAGATAAATAGGCAGTGGAATGCAATTGAAAAGTCTTAAGTGTTCGTGATGTGTGCATATCTGCATGTAAAACAAAACTGAGAGCAGATAAGACATGAACGAGTTGGTGTTATCCAAGAGAGAGTTCTACTACTTTAAGCAATCAATTGGAGCACGAGAAAAACCATCTAGGAGTTAAGTAATTCCGTCCATTTTATTTAAATAATGTATAGTATTCGCATGCACGATTTGACTTTGATTTAATCTTGTTCCCGCACAAGCAAAAGATTGAGATTAAATCAACCGGATCATGTGGTTGCACATGAGACCATCATTGTTGTGTAATGGTTAATTGGTAATATCGTCGTGCCTGTTGTCGTTAATTGTTTTTTATTATCTTAATTTTTAGGAGCTTTCTAATGTTTCTTATTATATTTTTTGTTTTCATTTTTATTGATTTGTAACGATAGAGACAGCAATGGTTGTGAATCATCAACTAGTAATATCCACAGATTGGAATGGTTATGTGCTTGGGTTGGAGAGTGAAAACCACCTGCTGCTTTGTCTGTATTCATATTTGTATTGCTCCCACGGGCATAGCTGAGATGGTTAGGGGTTAGTAGATTGTCACTAAAGATTTTGGGTTCGAGTCACGGGGTTGATGGGACGTAAATTTTATATGCACCCTGTGTAAAAAGTCTCTTCCCCCTTCCCCCCCAAACCTTCTTGCCTTTGCAGTTATTATGATTTATCTCTTTCGTATTGATTATGAGACAGATTGACGGAGACAATGCTGGAGAATGTTTTGTCTTTTGCCATTTGCCATTGAATCATTCAACATTATTACTGTTTATCCCTAGTCGTGTCAACCACCCATTGTGTCCTATGCTGCATTGTCTTTTCATGTGAGATGTTTGCAAGGCCAATTGACATTTACTATTATGTTGCTCCTTTAGCTATAAAAGAAAAAACCTTATCATTAGCTCTTTTCTAACTCGCTAGCCATGTCTGCCTCCTCTTTTTTTCTTTTCCTTTTTAAATCACGGCTTTAAATTGCACGTGGTTCTTGTCATGTTCTAGCGATGAATGAAACCATAGATCAGTGGCCATCTCTGTGTTTTTATTATATGTTATAATCTTCGATGAACAGAAGGGGATATTTTTTATCATGGAAAACATTGGATGCATGCAGACAAGGGAGGGAGACAGGAAGAACGGTCACCATTCGTGGACTGCGACGCCTCAGGGGATCGGTTCAGCTGGTTGGCACGGCATGGTCCGCACGCACAAGCCGCCGGGTCACGACGCCCAGGCAAACCAACGGTACGATCTTGCTTGCTCGGTATATTTGCTTCTTACTGCCTCTTAGCTTGCCAAGTCAACCTCCGTTGAAATGCTTTCCTAGTCCATATATTATCCCCATTTACCATGGGGAAAAAAAACTAATATGAAGGTCTTTCACAGCACTTTTTGGGAAGACCCTTTTTCCGTCATTGACTTCGAGTGAAATAGATTTCACCTGATCAACCAAGATTACTTAGCATTTACTATGAGAACATTCCCCGATCGGAAATATCTCCGTGCTTTCTATAGAACCCCTCAGAATGACTGCTAGTACTACTTGACGCAGGTGGCCTGATAATGATACAAGGCGTATGGCATTGACACCACCATCCCACAATCGACTTATCCTCTAGTCACGTATATATGAGTGTGTTTCATTTCTCAAACTCTTAGTTCTCTCTGTTAGGGTGGAGTTGACTTAAACATAGGGTTCTTCCGGCCATTGTTGATGCCTTCTAACCGATGTTAACATGGAGGTGTTAAGGCCGTTGAGGCGCAAAGACGATGAGCTCTATCGGTCATAACTCACAATTAGGACAGCAGCAACACTAAAAATTTATTCTTGAGTAAAAAAAAACTGAAAAACTAAAATTCTAGCGACTGAACAATTCTTCATTTTGTCCAGGTTTCATAACATTGCCTTTGATTGGCACCTGCTATCGCATTGGGTGGATGATTTGACATCATAATATATTCTAAAATGAATGAATCAAATTGATCTACAATTGAGTTGTACATGCTCAATCCGATCTGATTTCCACAACACCAACAGCCTACTGTTCCCATGAATGGAACTCCGATGATAAAACAACGGAAATCCTTAGCTAGATTCTGTGGGGATATAGATTTAGAGCGATCCCTATCTCGTTGGAATGAAATTACAAATCTTGCTTGCAGCTCAATCCCTACTTCAAGATATGGAATCTAAAAGCTTCCACGACGATACCCACCTTCATGGTACTTAGTGTAAGTCGATAGAGATGAATCTGATGGTTAAGTTGTGAGTGAGGATGGATAAGATGTGAACGATGGAGAGTTCTCAAGCTCTTTGGTCCAATCTCAAAAGAAGCTGGCTTGGTTCTCTCAATTGTTATCTTTTGATAACTTAACCAACAGTAGTGTCACGATAGGTGTGAAAAGACATGTCGAAGGTAGATTTGTCTGAGTCCCATCAGCATGAAGTGGTATTTTAAAGATATAACATTCATATTGATTAGTTCCATATGCGCAAGTATGATTCATTGTTTTTTTTTTGGCCCTCGGGCATAATTGAGTTAGTCCATGACCTGTTGTGTGACAGATATTACTATAATAGATAAGGGTTCGAATCTAGGTAAAGTCATGAAAAATGTCCTTCCCGCGAATTGTAACTTTTTGATTTACATTTTCACATATGATTGTAGGACTAGGCATGTGGGACGGTTGGGGTGGTGGATTTCATCTTTTATACAAAGTATGATTATTTTTTATTATTCCGGTTGAGATTGCGGAATATGCTGACGGCTGATGGAGTGCTTGGATCGATCGGAATGATGGGTCGAGCTTGAGTTGGATTAGATCCCTTCGGATTGGTTCTTGTTGGGCCAATCTTTGTGGGTTGGTCAAGCGACAAGCCGGCTTGGCAACGGGTCGACCTTGTAATGGGTTGGCAAACATTGGTTGGCGGTGTGTCAGTTGATGGCCCATGGGGTTGATATTGCATAGGTCAGCTTCTTCATGCTGTGGTCCGCGCAGGTCACCTTCTTTGTGCTAGTGAACGGACTCCAGAGCAGTGTTGTGGTTGATGAGCTACTACACTTGTACTCACAGGAAAAAGCTTAGAAAGGTGCCAAGGCACCAACCTCGACAAATTCCAACGAAAGAAATAATTTTCAAAGCAGTAGCCAAGAGAAAGTGACCAAAGGTCCTTTACCTCTTAAATCACCGTCCCTTAGAGAATAAGGACTTCTATAATGATGGCTTCGTCATAACGATCGTCACCATTCATTAATGACCACCATACTATAACGGTTAAATGCCCCCTTAGCCACCCCTTACAATGACTTCACTTCCCAAACCCTTCACCTGCTGGTATGCGGTTTAACCACTTAAACTTTTTGAACTCCTAAGCACTCGGGTCCAAAGTACTCATGTCCGGTAGCTCGAGTCCTGCCCACATTGGCCCACTCTGTTTACCTCAGCGAACTTGATATGGGCCTCTCACTAGGCTAGGCTAACGTAACCTACTTTCTACTAGACTGATCGACCTAGCCTATCTCCGAGCCAATCTCCGGCCGAGATTCCTTGCCACGCGGCCCTATTTATTTCCTCCACATCAATGATACATAGACGAAGATGTCATTCTTTAGGTCACTAATCATATTTTGGAGTGAATGACACGGTCCTAATTCTCAAAGCTAGGTGTCATTGAGTTACTAGGCTCTTATGTTGATATATTTAAGAGTTAGCACCTCTTCATTCTAACAAACGCACAGGGGGCATGATTGAGACGGTAAATAAATCAAGTCAAATTTTAAAGTATTTAAATTTGTTTGATAAGATAATTGAGTCCAGTCGAGTAAAAAATAAATTAAGTTATTGAAATGATTATTTAAGTTTGATTTGCTTTATTTTTTTATGAGCTTGATTGAATTTTGATTTGAGTTTAGTTCATATAGATGTTATCGAGTTTTTGATTGTTTGAAATTTTTATTTATTTAATTGGTTATTGAGTTTGATAATTGAAACTTGTATGCTCATTTTAATAATAATTTATTTATTTAATATATTAATAAAAATTTTATTAATAAATATGATTTATGAATATTATTCACAAAAATTATTCATAAATATTAACTAAATATATATATATATATATATAAATTTATTTGTTTAATTTAATTAGCTATTTAAATTTATTTATTTATTTATTTATTGAACGAATATAATAAATTTTTATTAATGAACCTTCATTTATCATCTCAGATATGATACGCTTTTATATCAATACAAGACCCGAGACCTATCGATTTTGATGTTTAGTGCGATGTGATGCAGATCGATATTTGATTTTGTATTCGTACCTTCTTTTTCATCACCAGCCACCTGAGTTCCGAATTCGCCGTATCGAGTAGCCGAATTCCAGCCGTTAATTGGTTCTTATGATTGCATCCACCCAAATAAACACGGGCCGAGTAGACGTCACGTCGATGTAATGGTAAGGCAGCCACTGAGCTCGCCTTGTCCTTTTGTTCCTACCTCTCTTTCCTTTCCTTCCTCCGTCCCGTTGAGCCGTCAGATATTTCCAAACCTTTTCTTCTTTTATTCGGTTGAGATTTAGATTTTAATAAATAATTTTATGTAATCTCGTCTCTTATATTATTAAGCTTTCACTAAACAGCGTACCTCCTTTTATTTATTTTTTAATTTATTTTTTGCAATTTGCGGCCACAGTAGATAAATTAATGGAAAGATAGACCCCAGCAGGTCACATAATGTGGTGTGCAGGTCACGTGACCTGTATATGGCCCTGCCTGATCAAATGCTCCTCCGTCATTAGCAGTCGACCAAAAAAAAATATAAATTGACGGGTGAATGGCGGTGCGGGATATTCCCGTAAGCACCGTCCCGATTCATCGTCTTCCTCTTTGCCTCACTCTTCACTGCTCCACCGCCAACTGAACTGACTTCTTCCCTCTCCTCCCCTATTTAATTCATTCCATTCACGAAAGATCAAGTCTTGGATCTGTCTCTCTCTCTCGATCGATCGAGTGGGTTTGGGGGAATCTATGGCAGTTCAGATCGCAGGTGGCTTCCTACAGTGGTCGCAGCTGTCAACTGCCCCGTCTCCTCCTCATACGGATGGTTATCTCCTCGCCCTTCCTCCCCGCCGGACCCTCCAAGCTTTCTCGAACTGGCTCCGTCGAGCTTCGAAGAAGACGGCGGAGCGAGGAGAAAGCGCTGCGCCGCGCCTGCAGCGCGAGCGCTGAGCACTTCGAAGATGACGCTGGGGAGCTGGAGCGGAAGATCGAGGAATTGGCCTTCGAGCTCCAGCGGCGGATGGGAGACGGAGGATGGAGGTGCGAAGGCGGTGGCGCTTCCTCGGTCGCCCCCTCTGCTTCCTTTTATTCAGAGGGTTCTTCTGTGTCGCCTAAGCCGGATTGGCTTCCCCTACGGCCGGATCCGCCTGACTGGTCCAGCCAGATGGTGCCGGCGAGCGTGGAGATGAACGCCAACAGCGTCGAGCTGCCGCTGTCGCTGCGGATCATCAAGCGGCGGAAGCGACTGGAGAAAGGGTGGTTCCGAGAGGCGAGCGAGATGGCTTGCTGCTCCGTCAAGCGCGCCTTCTCGTCGTTGGTGTTCATGATCCGCGAGCTGCTTAGTTACACTCTCCAGATGCGGGGCGAGCTCTTCCGCGGAGACCTTCAAGGGATCCTCGCGCAGGTGCAGCGCGAGATGAATTCTTCGTTCGTTTGGCTCTTCCAGCACATCTTCTCCGGCACGCCGACCCTCATGGTCTCCCTCATGCTCCTCCTAGCCAATTTCACCGTCTACTCCATGGGCCACCTCGATGCCGCCGCTATGGCGGCGCCCAATTCGGTGGCGCGATCGCTAGTCGATTCGGTTGTGATTGAGGACCATCGCCAGAGTTACCGCGACCGCTCCCCCATCGTTAAGTTGTTCTCCTCCACTGGGCGAACTGCTTCCGTTGGAGGCAGCGGCGTGGGTGGTGGAGGGAAGACGAGGTCGGTGGCCGGTGCAACGGGCGACGAGCGGTCGGATGATGGATCCTCTGTCCACCGGGCGATCCTCCCTGAGGGGATCTCTCCTGCTAGTGGCAGCGCAGAGAAGGTGGGGGAAAACAAAAAGGGGGAAACGTCGGATGAAGCAAGATCTTGGAATGCGATCCTCGAGGAGGCGTCGAGGATGCAGGGGGCCACGAGGGACGCGGCGCTCATGGATCGGGATACGCTCCGGCGGCTCCTATCGCCTGTGACGGCCGAGCTTGAGCCCGACGTCGACTACCCGGAATACCTGCGCACCGAGTTGATGTACCAAGAGGCCCTGTCGAAGGAGCCGGAGAACCCACTTCTCCTCGCCAACTTCGCACAGTTCCACTACCTCGTCCGCCGCGATCTCGACAGGGCGGATCACTACTTCAAGAGGGCGGCGTCGTCGAAGCCGGCGGACGCCGACGCGCTGAGTCGGTACGCAAGCTTCCTTTGGCTAGGGAAAAAGGACCTGGAGGCGGCGGAGGAGACTTACTTGGAAGCCATCTCCGCTGATCCCAGCAACACCTTCCACGCCGCCAATTACGCCCACTTCTTGTGGAACACCGGCGGCGAGGACACTTGCTTTCCCCTCGACGAAGACGGCGACGACCAGTAGTTAGCACCTCCAACGGCATCCAATCAACTACTACAACAACACTCGTCTTTTGAGACGGCGTCCTGTTTCCACGAGAGATCTGCCATCTCGATGCGTAGAATAATTAATTTCGCAAATTACGCGTCTAAATCCATCTCCATACTTCTGATCCCAGCTCACTTTTCATTATGTTCATATTTTCGGCAAGCAATACGAAGATCTCTGTTATCGGAATCAGAAGCTTCCTTCCTTATTCATCGGATCGAGAAGACTTTTCTGATGGCTGGTTGCTCAAAATGCACAGATCACCATGGCACGCAACTTTCTCGGAGCACGACTCTTGCTTCGTTTGAAAGTCTTCACTGTCCTATTCCACTCGATCGCACCATAATAAATCCTAACGACTGGAATTAGTGACCTAAGAAGCAAACACGTTAACCATCTTTATATATGGTCATGCTGAACCTCCATATTATTTCCAGCAATCTAACTGGCCAGCCAGCTAGAATGATTTCTTATAAATAAAAAAAATAATTTAATATAAAATAAATAAGAAAAAAATATAATTTAATATGATAATAAAAAAATAAGAATATAATTGAGTTTAGACCCTTTTAAGAATTTTAAAAAAATTCATAATAAATTTTATAAGTTAAAAAATTATTTAATATGAAAATAAATAGAAAAGAATTTTATTTAATATGAAAATAAATAAAAAGTGATATAATTGAGTTTAAATATTTTAACAATGATTTAAAAATTAAAAAAATTCTTTAAATCTTTAAAAAAAATAGGCTGGTTAGATTTTAGGCATTTAGCATTATGGGTATTGAGATTTTAGGCATTTAGCATTATGGGTATTGACGTTTAGCATTATGGGTATTGAGATTTTAGGCATTTAGCATTATGGGTATTGACATATTGTTAAATAGTTAAAATTTGACTGACCAAATAGGAATTAATATTCTTTTCTAATTTTATCATATTTTATTTTTTTCATATTAAATTAATTTTTTAATTTATAATAATATATAAATCATTATAATTTTTTAATAATTTTTAGTATTATTATTAAAAGCATATAAATTCAATTATATTCTTTTTTATTTATTTCATCTAATTATATTTTTTTTAAATTTATTTTTATATTAAATTATTTTTTATTAATTTATAAATAACCATTTTGGGTGGCCAGAATCTGGCCACCTAGATATATCATTTATTTATTTATTTATGAATATGGTTAAATAGTCAGAATTTGACTGGATATAATAGATAAATAAATATGGTTAAAAAATTAAATTTAATATCCTCTTTTAATTTTATACTTTCTTATTTATTTTTATATTAAATTTATTCTATTTTATTTATTTTCATATTAAATTATATTCTTTCTAATTTATTTTCATATTAAATTAATTTTTAACTTATAAAAATATATGAATTCATTATAAATTTTTTATAATTTTTAATATCATTATTAAAAATATTTAAATCCAATTATATTCTTTTTATTTATTCATTTTAAATTATTTTTTATATTAAATTATTATTTATTTATTTATTTATAAAGATTGATGGTTAGATTCTGACCCTCAAGATTTATGGTTTATTTATGGGGAAATTTTCTTAAACTCCCCAATTTCAAATTCACTTTACATGCAGTCCCTGATGGGATTGACAAGACAGTTTTGTGAGTATTATTTGAAAAAAGTTGAGTATAAAAGTTAAAATTTGAATATGTAAGGTTACATCTACCACATCAAGAAATTATGTACTCAAATTTCTATATTGGTACTTAATCTCAAATAACTTATATTTAAATCTTCACAATGTATATTTAATTTTTACTCTTTTATACTCAACCAATCAGGAAGTAAATGTAAAGAATTTATCAAATGGAGTGTGTATGTAAAAGATCAATATGAAATTGGAGAGTTTTTTATAATTTACTGTTTATTTATTCGTCCAAGTATTTGAATGGTTGGCTACTCTTTCCACTCGCACATGCACATGGATGCCAGTTTCTAATGAACGTCCTCCCGTGTGCAATGGCGTGCATGCACAAGAATAGGACGCCACGTGTGACCCCGGAGAGGGTGTCTAACTCTACATTCATTGTAACTTGGGCTTTAAAAATTCACTTATAAATGAGGTAAACAATAAAAGTTTTTGATACGATAACAACTTTTACATAAGTCGTTTGTTAGCAAAAGCTAGGTCGGTAAGTTTTAAGAACAAGCTGAAAAGACGAACGAATTTTATGTTTCGACTTGAGGGACACCATAAACTGGAGCTTTTTGACAGCCCTCTTCACTGTCCTTAGCGATCACAACTGATTAAATTGGCATTCAATGCGAGAGCTACGGCACCAGTTGGAATCTTTACAGGGAATCTGTCAGCTTTTTGTATTGAGCCATGAGATGGTATCCCTTGGGATCCCATTGGAATCCAACTCATTTCTCATAATAATAATAATTATTATTATTATTTTAAAGTAAAAGATCAAAACGGAATTATTTTTACCAAATTATCTTTAAGTATCTCTTTTTATTATTAAATGTACGTATATATTTGGTCAAATTTATCTATTTAATTCTATTATGTCGTAGTTAAAAAAAGAACAATCGCTTAACCCATTTAGCATACACGGTTAACCTGATTAATATAGCATGTGGATCAACCTAGACCCGGACCCGGCCCGGAACCGGCCCGGGTCAACGGGCCGGTTGGCCCGGTTCGCCGGGCCGAACCGGAACCGGCCCGGCAGGTAGCCGGGCCGGTTCCGGTTCCAGGCCCCCCGGAACCGTGAACCGGCGGTTAACCGCCGGTTCACGTGAACCGGCGGTTAACCACCGGTTCCAACGGCACTGAACCGCCGGTTCAGTGCCGTTGGGTAATTTTTAATTTTTTTTTTTTTGGACGGATGAGATCATTTGACCGTTTTTTGATCAATGGCTACGATTTAGTGACCGTTATAATCCGAACTCTATAAATAGGGAGCTCATTTCATCATTTTCACTCACAAAACTTCTCTTCTCTCAATCTCTCATTCTCAACTCTCAACTTCTCTCCGCGTTCTTCATCGACGATAATGGAAGGAGGTCACGGAGCTTCATCATCTCGATCTCGGAGGGAAAAAGAAATTGCATACGAGGATCCCAACCTTCAAATTTAATCTACCGATGATGAGATCGAGGCTCAACCCCAACGCCCTCCGATCCCCGAAACGCAAAAAAGTACCGATGCGATTACTTCTAAGGTTCGGGATAATCCTCCTTTAAAATCGTCTATTTTCATTAAATATTTTGAGAAGGTCACACTTCCATCGGGAGAAATGCGTGCAAAATGCAAGCATTGTAATGCTTCTTACAAATTCCAAGCCGGCGGCGGCTATGGGTCGTTGAAACGACATGTAGAAACGAAGCACCCGACGGAATATGGGCTTGACCGCTCTCAAACACAATTATCTAGATTTTCTAGCGGTAGTAGTACTGATTCTGGTTTATTTTTATATTCAGATAATAAATTAAGAGAATCATTAGTTAAATTTGTTTCCGTAGAACATCTTTCTTTTAGTTTTGGAGCTAAATGCACATTTGAAGATTTGTGTAAAGAATCTCTTAATCCTGCTGCTAAACGTGTACCTAGGACTACACTAACTCGTACAATTAAAAGATTAGTAAAACAAGGAAAAAAGAATTTAATTGAAGAATTTAGTAAATTAAATAATAAAGTTTCTTTATGTTCCGATATTTGGAGTCATCATTGGCAAACTCATTCTTATATGGGTATAACATGCCATTGGATTGATAACTCTTGGATCCTTCAAAAGAGATTATTAGCTTATAGAGTTTTTGATGAATCACACACTGCTTATAACATTGCACAATTATTACACATAGTTTTAGAAGAATATGGATTGACTCATCAAATATTTTCAATATCATTAGACAATGCTAGTTCTAATACCGCTTCAATAGATGAATTAAAATTTATTTGTCAACCTGTCATTGGTGGTTTATTTTTTCATATTCGTTGTGTATGTCATATTTTAAACTTATGTGTTCAAGATGGATTAAAACTTTTACAAAATTATATTCAACCAATTAGAACCGCAATTTCATATTTATGGTCTCATCCATCTATGATGAAACAATGGGGTAGATTTTGTAAAGCTAATGGAATGCGACCAAAAAAATTTCCACGTGATGTTCCAACACGTTGGAATTCAACATATCAATTATTACAAGATTCTTTTCAATATAAAGATTTATTATGTTTATTTTTTGCACAAAATAGTAATACCAATATATATTTATTTTCACAACAATGGAATATTTGTAGTAGTATTTGTGAAATTTTAAAAGTTTTTAACGATGCAACTGAATAACTTTCTGGTGTTTATTATCCTACTGCTCATTTAATTTTAGTAAATTTTTGTAGTATAGTATTAATATTAAATGAACATGTAAATGATGAAGCTTTAACTTTATGTATAATAGCTATGAAAATTAAATGGGAAAAATATTTTTATTTAATTCTTGAAATTTATTTAATTGCATTTGCTTTAGATCCTAGATTTAAATTAGAAGTTTTACAAGAAATGTTAACTTTATATTGTGACGCATTAATTCCTATTAAGGATTCTTCCTCTCCGGATCCAGTTAATATTGTATATAATATTAGAAATTATTTATATGATCTTTATAATCAATATTATGTTAAATATGGAACACAAACTAATATTTCTGAAACACAACAACCTACTACTACTAATTTAAAACTTACAAAAGCCCAACTTTTATTAAAAGAACGGACGAAACGTCCACGAGGATCCTCAAGTTCCACACAGGAACTTGAGAATTATTTTACGACTTCTTTTGATTTTAATGAAGCAGATAGCGAAGACTTCGACATCTTGAAGTGGTGGTCACAGAAGGCTCAAAGCTTTCCCGTTCTCTCCGTGATCGTAAAAGAAATTTTAGCTTCTCCAGTGTCGACTGTTGCTGTGGAGCAGACGTTCAGTGCCGGCGGCAACATATTAGATGAACGACGATCAACCATGTCTCCCGACTCATTGGAAGCTCAAGCATTACTTGATGATTGGACCAGAGCCGAAAAGCGAATCCAAGGAATGCAACTTTCAGAAGACGAAGCCGAAGAATTTGATACCGAAGGAACAAATACAACGGGAACGGGAGGAAATGCAAGTGAGTGAGAAATGTAAAAATGTAAAAGGGTAAAAATGTAAAAGAACTACGTGGACTTTGATTCCTCTATACCCTAAGGGGATACGTAGGCAACTTATATAAGTGCAAGCCCTTTTTTAATAAAATTTATTTATTTTTATTTTAATTTTTAATTTTTAATTTTTTTAATATAATAATCTTGAACCGTGGCGAACCGTGGCGAACCGTGAACCGGACCGTGAACCGGCGGTTCCGAACCGTGAACCGTAATCGTCTTGGGCGGTTAAGGTTAAGGGTCGACCTCCCACGAACTGTCGAACCGGCGGTTCCGAACCGTCGAACCGGCGGTTCCGAACCGTCGAACCGTCGGTTCCGAACCGTGGTCGGGTCTAGATCAACCACTGGGTACGGTAGCAGAAAGGCGGTTTATGCAATCAGCACCAAAGTTCAATACCCATATAATAAGGTTATGAATTAATGGATACTTTTGAATTTATTCGGTGGAATCAAGAGGACCGTGCATCTTCATGAATAATTGAGTCGGGATATTTGGATTATCAAAAAATAATAACATATTGATCAAACTTATTATATAAAGCATATTCTTTTTTTAAAAAATAATAAGTAAAGTGATATAAATTTTGTTTAAATAAATAATAAACACAATAAATAAATGACTTTCCTTTTTTTTTTGCTTTAATTCAAAATCAATATCATGGATGAAAGGAACTGAAACTGTAATTATAATAATAAATATTATTAAATTTAGTAATTGCTGTCGACGACATTCTTCACATTTTGTCCTGACTCCCTCAATCATTCAGATTAGTTAAATAATGGTTTCTTTGCCGACTACATTTTTTTAATGACCTAGGTCTTTGAGCATTGCTCATTTAATCTTGGAGATGGATGCTTTTTTTTTTCTTTTTGGTTCATCCATCAGATAAATCAAGAGCACAATTTATACACATTTAAAAGTAAAACTATAAAATATGTCTCATTTGAAATTCAAATTCTGATCTTCTTATTCTTTTAAGTGCATATAGCTTTCTAGATTGAATATCATTTGCATTGAGTGAAAACTTCACGAGTCATTTCGTTATTTTTCTAAAGTGAAATTTTATAGGCGTGATGAAACTAACATTATCCAATTTGGAACATTTAGTCTCTAAACCTTCCCAAACAAGTGTTAGTGTTACACTCGAAAGAAAGTTTCATTCTTTATATGCAACAACCAAGAAACAAGGGAACCCTAATCACATTCAAGGTTGTCTAGTATTAGAATTGTTGTCATCCTTGATACATGTTGTTCGTAATAGAACATATCATTAGGTTGGATCAACCCGCCTATTGGACTTGGCAAGTCTATGCCTCTATTGCATGTATTTTTTCTTTTCTTTTATAATTGGATATTCAATTCTTATATGTTGGTTAATCTCGGAATGGACGGTTCAACATTACATTCACCCACCAAATAAATCCGAAAAATATGATGGCTATTGACATGATGACCCGGTATCATCAATAGTTTAATCGCTATAAATATGCTTTCCGTGAGAATTAAATCCTAATTACTTAGGAATGTACTAGTCTCCTACCACCACGCCATAAATATGCATTACATTCTCCTCGAAGAGATGATAGATAAATTTCATTTCATTGCCGTATACAAAGACAATGATTAATACAATTTAAAAGTAGATCTTTCATTCTTGATTAATTAAATAAATTATTTAATTGAATGCAAAAGTGTGTACTTTTTACACTATTTTAATGAAATTGTATATTTTTCAAATAATTCTTTGTTGTTATGTTCTATAATCTATTTGTGTCTGACAAAAAGCCTACTAAAAACAAAACAAATAAATAAAAAATAGTTTTTAATTTTTCAGTAAATAGTGTTGGAACATGATTAGCATGGAATGATGTAAATAAATTATATCCAAAAAGGAATTTAAATTTAATAAAATGAAAAAACAAAAATAAAAAAAATATGCCGCCGCGTCACGACATGAGACGCGATGATAGAGAGAGAGGCACCCGGGATCTCTCTCTAGCTCGCACACTCGCCGCTTCTCCATTCGGTTGCAGAGTGTGAGAGGGCGAAACAAACAACTGCTGCTCCCTTGTCTGCGCGGTCGACCTCCGCCTTGTTCTGCACTCGCATGTTCACCGCCGGAGACGCCATTTTGGCAGATCTGAGTGCCGCGGAACCCCCGCATCGGGCGGCGTCTTCACTGTTCGCTTAGCACTCAAGGACGAGTTAGGTTTTCTCCATTTCTCTCCGCATTCTTCCGTTGATACGCCTCCTTCAATTTTTCTCTCGGCATTCCGTCAATTTCCGGCACCTGCTTTGCGATCTGCGTCTCTCTGTTTCTTTTCGTTTCCAAAAGTCGGAGCTTGACTTGAGCGGCCTCGGAAAATTGGGATCTTTTAGTGAGGAATACGTTGTCAGGAGCTTGTTTTCTTCAGTGGTGAGGTTGGTGCAGCGAGAAGATGAACCGAAGCCCTGCGGCAGCACCGTCGCCATTGCTGGGGCAGACTGTGACGAAAGGGGTGGACGAGGAGCTCGCCCTCTTTCTCGAGATGCGGAAGCTTGATAAGGAACGGAACAATCTTCTCCTGCATAACGCTGACGAACTCGATCCCCCATTGGGTAATGGTCCCTCTCCTCCTCTTGTTCGATTGCTCATGAATAGCTGCTCTTCTTCAATTCACATTACTCGAAGCCTTCAGATACCGTCCCCACGAATAGTTGTAGTGAGCATTTATATCACATGCTCTGGTTCATTCTGTGTCTCAGGGTCAAAACCCGGGACTGCTCCTATATTCAAGATCGCCTCTTCCCCACCTATACGAAAACCTGGGATTGACGACTTTCTGAATTCTGATGGAGAAAAGAATGACTATGATTGGTAACTTGATCATTGTATACATCTTTTTAGTGGTGTATATGAGGTTTTATCTTAGGGATGTTCCTTGATGCATTAATTCCTTCTATTTATTCTTTTATTTTATATCTATTATATTTTCTTTGATGCGTGGTTACTTTCTAATTATTCTATCACATTCTACACTTTCCTTCTAATTATTCCATTTACTTACTATTTATTGTGCTTTCACATATTATTTTTCTCAATGGATTAATGCTTGTCCAGCTGTTCCAAATGTCTAATTCATTAGGAAAGCACCTAGTTTATATCTCAACACTCCGTGTAAGGAGTTAATACATCAAAAATGCGTATGCACTCACATGTGTAAAATTATTGTGGAACAAGAATGTCAAAGAACATGTAAAGATCACCATATTCATTCGGGATGTTGTATTCATGCTCCATAAATTTATTTAGCTAACACCAGATAGTTGGGACTAATAGAATATACCTCATCATATTCAATTTGATTGTCTTGCAAATAGAATAATAGGCTTCTTTGTTGACATTTATTTTAATAGCCATGCTTAGAAATGATATTGAAATTAAATGGTCAGGTGAACCTACAGTATGAGTAAGGGAGTTAATACTTTGCCCTTTATATGATTATTTGTTCATCTAAATTTTAAAAATATTTTTTAGATGGTAGTTTTTCATTTATATTCTAACATAATAAAAATTACTGAATATGAAGGGGGATCACAGAGTTGTTAGGTGTAGATTAGGGGTATGATTTGATGACCTATATATGACTTGCTCAGAGAGGTGTGTGTTCATGCTTCTTTTATAATTAAGTTCACTTCTGGTAGCAGCCAATTCAGATAAATGGAAAAAAGGCATGAGTTGAGCTGCATGAATTATTCTCAACTGTTGGAGACTATGTTAGCTATTCCAAATTTTAGTGGCTTGGTGATCATATGCTATCAGTCTGTGCCTGTTTAGCTTATATCATGCAAAAAAGCTTTCCTTTTTCCAGGCTTCTCACGCCGCCAGATACTCCATTGTTTCCATCTCTGGATACTGAATCCAAAAGATCTCCCATTAGTAGTGTTGATACACCAAAAGATCGACCAAAAATGCTGAAATCAAGGGTGAGCTATCTAGTTGATGTATATACTTAAATCTTTTCATGTAGCAGATTGTTAGCTTATGTTATTTATGCATCCTAATCTGTCAAGTAATCATGCATTCGTTTGAGGCGTGATTACTGCCACTAGATGGCATAGGCTTTGGCATATTTGCTGTATTAGTTGGAGTTTATCTTTGTTTTTTCATGAAGGAACCATCTATATGGAAAAGAATGACAAAAGTTGTATTGGCACTTTTATCAAATAAGTGATGTGTCTTGTTCCTTTATAGTTATTGGGTTTTGTTTGCTATTGACTCTCCTAAACTCTTATATTGTCCAAATATTGTGTTGAATTGTGATCTGCTCATGTGATTTTAATTGCCCAAACTCCTCGTATCTTCAGCAACTCATCTGTTTGCAATTTCTGTCTCTGAGCTGGCAATGTCTAATCTAAGTTCGGAAGGGGTAGAGGATTAAATGCGCCTGTTTTGCCAATAAACTGACTGGAAGAAAGAATTGTAGGCTTTTCATTTCATTTAAGTTAGAATGAGGCTAGGTTAGAGGGTAATGAGGGATATTTGCCTTAACTATTTTCATAGCCATGCAACAACACATTAGTTAAGAGAATATTTTACAACTATAAAAGGTGTGCAAGGATACTTCTGAAAATTTCTTAGCATGCTGGTTAAAGCTTAGCATAATGTAGGAAGTCTTTCCCATGCCAATTGAACAGTTGAGGATATTACTAAAGTATGCCTTATACAGAGCTCTGTAGCAGCAGGATAAATCTATATACCCAACTCCTAATAGCTGGGACAAGCAGCTTCTTGTTGTTATTGAAGTCATATCATTGTAGAGCTCTCAGTGCCCAAGTGTTGGTTGGATATTACTGATATACCTGTGAAAATCATTGTACTTCTAGGTTTGCTAGACCTAGAGCCTAGTATATGTTGCAGTGGCAGTTATGTCATTGTGAGAGTTTAGATTGGAAGCAACGTATATAGCTGACAAAAGATGTCCAAATTTTTAGGCTTGTTCGACCTAGGGCCTAGTTATGTTTCATTGACACTTGTTCCATTGTGCAATTCCCAGCGCAGAAGAGTTGATAGATTGTAAGCAACCTATATATTGTTAATGCAGGGTGCACCACAGTTGAACCTATGTTTTGATGTTAGTAAAAGTTCACAGTTAAGTCTTGTTGTTATCTGATGTGTTGATCTAGTGTGTAGGGAGATTATCTCAGTGAAACCCTAATAGGTTTGGAGGACCCGATACTAGGCAGGAAGTCTTGGCGGATCGTGAAAACCAGGCAGGAAGTTCAGATGGGTGGACATCTGGCAGGAAGTCTCGGTAGGTCTGAAGGACCCGATACCGAGCAAGTGGAAGACCTGGCGAGCCAAGTCGATGCCAAGCTAAAGTCCAGACAGGTCTGGAAGATCCAATATCTGGCAGGTGAGTGAGGTTCTGGAGGAGAGAGCTATGAGGTCGTGTCACTCCGGGACAGCCTTAGGCGCTGATCCAACTAGAGAAACCTACGGAGGTTTCTAAGTTGAGATCAGGACAGTTGCGACTGTCAATTACTCATGCATTCCTTTATTTATTTGTGCTAACCTCTGTTTTGCAGGGTTAATTATTTTATACATTATTATTGTGCTAACACTTGTGCATGAAGTCAAACTCAGTTGACTGTCGGATCAGTCGGCTGATTGGATTAGTCGACTGATCAAGCTTGAGCAGATAGTCACGAAGCCAGATTCAGTATGATTCCAGAGTTATCCGTCGACGAATAAAGGGATTAGTCGATGGATCCATATATGGCATGGCGCGGACGCGCATATGGAAGATTTTTATCAGTCGACTCATCAGGGGTTAGGTCGACAATTGCATTAAATGTTGCGACAGTCGAGCACTGTCGAGCAAAGCAAAAGAGGTAGAGTGCGGACTTCCGTTGACTGAACAGAGGGTCAGTCGACCGATCCTATCTATAAGGAGCTTGAGACCGGTCTTCTTAGCATTACTTCTACTCGTCTCATTCAGGCTTTCTGCGTCGACAAACTGCTTCAGATGTTCCACTTCAACGTCGGAAAGCTCACCGACTCACTGCGCTTACAATCTTCTATTTCTTGTCAGTATGATTTTTATTATTGTACTTGTTCTCATATCTCAAAAGGGGATTAGTAGGTTGTTACTAATTCCCTTACATTTTGTACGATATCACTTTCTCCAAACGGTTTTTGGAGAAAGGATTATAGTGGATTATCGAGAGTGGTCGAGGACTGCGGCCTTGGAGTAGGAGTCGCCGAAGACTCCATGGACATTGTGTTAGCAATACTAGACTAGTTGTCCAATATTTTGACAAAGCTTCATACTGAATGACTGGGCTAATCTTTTTCCCTGCATCATAAAAGACATTAAATAACTATAGAACCACTACATAATCCATTTTTCATCATCCTTCTCACTTGTTAATATTCGTGTGGCAAAAGGTCATAGCTAATTTGGGACACCCCACACGATCTACCCCACAATCATCTGCAGAGAGGTAAATTAGGAAAGGAAACTGTAGATGGTCCCCATGGGGAGGGTATTTTCCCTCTTTTGCCGGGATTCAACCCTTGCTTAATGTGGCAAGTCTACCCCATGGTTACCATCTCAACTATGTCTGGGGCCACTATACGTGGTACAGCTGAGATAATTAATCTATTCAGCCAGTCTCCTAGGCCAGTTCATTTTCAAACCTAGCTGGGAGGCATTTGACTATTTTAGTTTGTAAGAATGCTTATTGTCTCTAACTTATATGTTATGCATGACTAAAATAGAACTCTCCAAATTCTTCAGTTGGACAATTCATATTAAGTAGTGTATGTCAACTCACATGGTTGTCAGTTTTAAAGTTTTGGTGCGCTTTGATAATTAGCTGTTATAGCTTTGTTTCCCTTCCCCATCGTCTAAGAATTATCAATCAATTTCAACAGTATATCCACAGTCTATACCATGGCACAGTGGACATTTATTGGCTATATCCTTATCCATTTGTAATATTAGATGCTGAATTACAATTGCAAATTAGACTGTTTAATTATCTTTCACATGTAATGTTATACAGAGAGTCAATGGAATAGGTTTGTTTCATAATATCTGTGGAATTTTGGTAGCTGCATAGCGTACCCTCAGTATTTTTTATGTAGATAAAGTTGACAAAGATTTCATATTTATCTTTAAATCTGTCTTCATTTACAATTATAATTCAATGATAATTTTGCCACATTTCCTATTTTGATGCTAAGCTTCTGCATATCTACGGAATGTTTTAGTTATCAAATGCTCCAGATCCTCCCAAGAGCACATTGTTGAGGCAGCCAACATCATCATCTGGAACCAACTTGTCCACTCTAGGAACTCGTAGACCGTCATCCTCTGGTGGTCCGTCTCATAGGGCCTCAAGTTTTGTAACTCCAGATGGTCGACCTGTCTTTTCAAAACCTACTAGATCTTCCACTCCTACATCACGAGCTACTTTGCCTTCAAAACCACTGGCTCCTCAGCGATCTTCAACGCCTGTAAGATCTTCTACACCAACATCTAGGCCATCTGTCCCTGCAGCAAGCAAACCTGCATCGAGGTCAGCCACCCCTGTGAGAGGATCCTCTTCCTCATCGAGTGTTCCTGCTTCCACTATACCAACAAGACAACCATCTTTTGTCACAAGATCCGGTCCAACAGTGTCTAAAAGTTCTGTGCCAACAATTTCCAAAACCTCGCCAACAATATCTAAAAGTCCAGCACCATCGCGAGGAACCACTCAAACCATAAAACCCAAACCATTGAAACCCTTGGATATCCCTGGTTTTTCTCCCGATGTACCTGCCAACTTGAAGACATCTTTGTCAGGGAGATCCTCCTCCATCTCTCGTGGTAGACCAGGAGCACCCAGCAATCGGTCATCTTCTGTTGAGCCTGCACCTACTGCCAGACCAAGGCGACAGTCTTGTTCTCCATTGAGAGGGCGGGCTGCAAATGGTACTGTCACAAAAGGTAGTTCCGTTCCACCACCAAGCAGACAACAAGCAGGTTGTACTGACAATGTGAACCCCGTTATAATGGGAAATAAGATGGTTGAACGCATAGTCAACATGAGAAGACTTGCACCACCAAAAAAAGATGACCAGGGATCGACCCAGAATAATCTTTCCATTAAATCTTCTCTTACTCCAGATAGTGCTGGCTTCGGAAGGACTTTATCAAAGAAATCATTGGATATGGCATTGAGGCATATGGTAGTATTATTCATCGACCTGCATTTAGTTTTTCCAAGATTGTTATCCATGTGCAATTTAATAAGCCTCAAAGTTTTAGATATAACAACTGATGGGAGATGCTTACAAATGCAGGATATACGACGAAGTGTTCCCAACAGTCTGAGACCATTGATGGCAAATATTCCAGCATCATCGGTTTACAGTGTGAGGTCAGGATCCTCTAGAAGCAGGGGAATCAGCATTAGTGATTCTCCTGTCGCAACAGGCAGCCCAGGCAGTTCGGAACAAAGTGTCAGTAACAATGCGATCCGTTTCGATGCGAGTGAACAAGATGACTAAATGGAACACATACACGTTAACTAACATAAGATTTTGTAATGTAGGAGTTGGATACCTTAGTTTCCATTGTGGTTGTCATCAGAAGAGCTCCAAGTAGGTCACTTTGTGTACAACATAAATACATGTGTATTTGAAAGTTGATCTCTGTGGCTTTGTTATTTGTCTGTATCATCTCATTAATATGTTGATTGTGGCAGCCTCTGGATCGATCATACTACAATGTTCACGATTTCCTGTATATTGCGGTTTTGTATAGTTTTAATGCTCTGTTTGATTGATAGGAGGGAATGGTATGGAATTGGAATGCAATCAAATGGATTGAGAATAGAATGGAATTCTTCATGCTATTTTTTATTGGGCTGCTTTAACTGAATGGTATAATGAGTGGGATGTTTCATTTTGTGTTTAGATAATCAGTTCATTCGATATCCTCAGTCTGTCGTCTCCCGGTGTGTTTGATTCATTCAGCTTGTCTGCATAGCCTGTCTCAATTTTTCTAGTCCAGTTCTAAGCTCATGCATTTGCTCGGCATATGCTTGATGCGCGATCTGTCGGTCTGCTACTCACATGATCCATCGTCTTGCTCGGTCTGTCCGCCCTCTCAATCTCGCACGGCTTGTCTAATCGACCCAAATCATCCTGCCCTCAAAACTTTTCTTGTTTCTCGATCGTATATTTAAAAAGATTAAGAAATCATTCTTATTCCATTCCATCCAATCAAATATGGCACAAGTTCATCCCACTAAGGCAAGAAATAGCTGAGAATGTTACTGTCACCGAATCAAGCAATTTGCAACGTCTTTTTCTCAAATGAACTTAAAATCATTCGGACACCAAACTATGATTGCAAAGAAAGTTAAGCAACTTGTGCAAGGAAAACTGTCCCCATCAAAAACTTGAATCGACCCATTTCCATAAATACGGTGATACAATTATAGAACTTGAGTTTCCATTGCAAGTTGAAGGAAACAAAAGGACTAAGGCTTCACTAGCTCTCTTATGAATTGCTCGACTTGTGATAACTCTCCAGTCAACCCTGATGCCTCTGCCACTGTCACCTTGTTTCGGCAATGAGAAAAATTGAATGCTTCGCCAGGCACCCCGAGCGTGTACTCACTGGTTAAATCAGCAGCTGAAATTGCACTTCTTGATGCACGAAGCTTGTCACTGCAAAAATAAAAACAAAGAAGTATCCCATCATTATCAAAGTAGAACTGTGGTATTGGATTCATGCAAGGATGTCTCCAATTAATCGCATACTAACTGTAGAACATTTGAGCAATAAGAGAAAACTTAGTGTTGTACTGGTGTCACCCGGTATGAAAAAAGAGGACCTGACTGGTTTAGAGAACTCACATATATGAAAACTAGGTAACATTTGGTACACTGCCCTTGTAGCTTGCAACGGGTTGGTATGATGGTCATTACAGACATATAATGGCTTATTTTTAAGGGATTGTCTACGGAAAATGATATGTCATGAAAAATCTCAAGGAAAAACTCAGTGAATGATGACACTTTGCATGCAGCGATCCCCGACGGATTCACCATGCCCCCAGGGTATAGTTTGATTCGGGGCGGCGGCCGGAGGCCGCCGATGGTGTCCGAGCGTAATCGGACGTGTGTATGCAAAGTGTCACGTCATTCACTGAGCGTTTCATTGAGTTTTTTCACTGAGTGTATTAGAGCTCTTGTCTACATGGGCAGAAATAACAAGGAAAGAATTGAAGTGGAAAGAAATTAAAACAAAACAATTGATATTAACATTTTTTATACATAAACCAATACATGATTAACCTTTTTCTAACTAAAATAGTGAAAGATTTTATCATATATATTTTTAAGAACAGATAAAGAGAGAAAAAAACTTGTTAGCAGATTAATAGAAATATACAGAAGCCACATAAGATGGGCACCCTCATTAATCAATCATTGTTGCATCAATATTCAAGAACAAAGACCAAAGTAGCACAGCATAATGAAAAGATAATTTAAAAGAGCAAAGGCTACTCATTCATCAATCACCAGCAGGCATAACCATTACTTTCAATGCTTACTGAGTGTGACACTTGCTCTTGATAAATCACTTTTCTCGTGTATTATTTAGATAGTAATAAAAGGATGTTGAAGCATATCAAGAATGTCATGATACGCCCAATTGTGAGAAGCCATTAAATTGTCAAGCCCAATCATCACCCAAAAATGCTTAAGCTCAGGTCATTATAACCTCATGCATCTATGTTTATAAATCCTCTCCATTAGCCCACAATTTATTATGTGGGACTAAACTAGGATCTTGTAAATGTCTCCATGACATCACGGTGAAGGTCAAGAGTCCAACTAATAATCCATAATTATCCTTAATTAGCCGCATACAAGGCCCAATTATATAACACTTCCCTTTCTAACACACCTCCATTCCTAAGTTAAGATCCCCTTACATCAGTTGTTATGGCCCACACAGATTATGTATTGACTTGTCAGGCCTCACCAATGCTCCAAAAATGCTTAAGCCAAAGTGAGCAATGCACATCTAAGCTTATAAAGTCTTTATTAATCCACAACCCAATGTGGGACTAAACTAGGATCTTACAAAGGGACGTCAACCTATGTTGAGAAAAAAAATAGCATATGGAGTGATTGTCTGACTTTGTATCTGATAGTCAATTGTGAAAACCCAAAAAAGAACATACCAGGATCAATAACAAAATTATCAAAGTTTCATTTTTGCACAGAAGTAGTGTGATTTGGTAAAGTTGTTGGCATTATTTGGATGGACAAGAACTGTAGATAACAGAAAATGAGGATAGAAGGTTAAAATCCGTAAAGGCCACCATGTTATGGACATTTTCAGTAAGATCCAGCTTTGCTAAGATAATGAAACAGAGTAAATTCCAGAGCTCCTCTGTAGACTCTATAAAAGACTGAGTATTAACCTTAATGATTGGTATGAATTAATGGTCAAGCTCAAGAAAGACTTAAGTTATGCAGAATTACAACAAAAAAATTGTCATAAGAAATCACCAAAACATTGCAGAAAGTTAAAAGTTGATTATCTTACTAAATATAGCTGAATAGGTTATCGTGCATCCGGTTTCCAATCAAGGCAAATAAAAAGATTTGTACATTTACATTTGGCAGAAATGGAAAAAAAAAACTTTGGAAAACATATATTTGGCTCCTCAAACTTTGAAATTTGTTATTACTCAGATCTGCAGTCATACTTTCAATTAGATAGAAAATGTCACCAGACCTCTAAACAGCCTAGATAGGATGCCAAAGTGATAACATAATAGAATTTGGGGCTAAATAGATTTTAGAAAATCTGGTGGAAAAGTTAAAGCATGAGAAGGTGTGGTAATTAAATTAGATGTATGGAGAAGAGGAAAATAAATAAAAATATAACAGAAAAAAACAGAGAAATAAAAAAATAATATGAAATACAGAACAAGCCACAAAAGAACATAACAAAAAAGCTTTCTCCCTGGATGTTTCATTTATTCTAAGGTAAAATAACTCTTTCTTTAGGATTATGCCTCCTAAACGAGACATTGGTTATGAAACTAAACTGCTTAATATTAAAAATTTCAGATAAATGATAGGAGATCAAAATCTCACATTTCCTTCTCCAACTGTTTCTTAATGAATTCCTTAGAATGTGCCGTCACTTTATCTGCTTTGTTGCACAGTATCAAAATAGGAATTCTCTGCTTCACCACAGTTGACTTTGTCAGTATGTCATACAAGTACCTGGCGGAAAGACATTAAAAAACACTTATTCTCATTGAACTTTATATACAAGTGTAAGATCACAAAGGAAAGGCCCACTTAAAATGGTTACTAGAGCATGACATTCAAAGGTCAACAACTAGATTATAAATTCTAAATTATGAAACTATATCCTATTCCTAAAGAATGACACTGTAGAAAAAATAGCACAGAATATGTTTATTGTGCATCAGAAAAGTGAGTTAGCAAATTACTCAGCAGCAGCTCTGCAGTTTGGTAAGAAGTCTAAGCTATCCACAGCAAAAATGACACCAGCTGCATGAAGCAAGAACTCATCAAGCTTTGGTCTTAGCCTTGAATGCCCAGGAACATCAACCAAACGAACTGGATTTAGTTTTCCCTTCTGTGCAAAAGAAAGGAAAATAAATTTGTGATGAGGATCCTGCTATTGTTTCAATAAACAACTTGCTTCAGGCAAGTAGCCTTATGAAGCTGGTCGATACCTTTTCCAGCTCAGAATGCAGCACAAAAGTACCATCATTTGGTTCCATTGATGTGACAGTGCCTAGATGGGGGGAGCCATCACGAAGCTGAAACACAAATAATCAGGAAGAATATATAAATCAAGCATCCAAATAATAAATAGAATCTGTGTCTCTTCATCTGCTTTACTCAATAAGTTTATTTGAATTGGCCACTGTAGTATCAGTCAAAATTTGGAAGGCGAAATTTGTCCCTCCAAATTTTTATAACTCAATATGCTCCTGCAGTTTGCCCTATGTCATAACTTCAGAGGTAAAACTAAATCCAGTTCTTCAGAAGGAAAAGCGAAGGAAAAACCTTTCATCATCTTGTAACAAAAGAGAGAGAGAAATAATACTCTTTCAAGTATTTATAAATTTTGAAACACAATTTCGAGAAGTTCTTTTAGTTTTTACTTATTTAACAAAAATGATTCTTTCTTGAATATTTTGATTGAAAAACGGTGATATCAAAAAATGCATTAGACTGCTGATTAAGAATGCCTAACTAAAATTGTTGATTTTTTCCAACACAAAAGGAGCAAGCTAAAACCCACCAACCTCTTTTGGCGTCCATCATCAGAGCAATGAAAAGAGAAAACTACCAATACTGAAGGACAAGCAACCAACATCAACAACTACTATTTACTAATTAATTTATCAAAACATGTTCTTATAGGATTCAGACACGTTACAATTTTCACTTCTAGCTCCAACCACTACAGACAAACAATTTGAATTTATCTTCCAGAATGTAATAGTAAATTACCAACAAACAATATTTACGTGAAACAAAAATACATGTAATACCTGATAAAACAGAACAGTTTTCCCACTACCACTTAAGCCTGAGAGCACTATGGTATTGGACTTTGTACGTCTCAGTATACGAACTGTAAAGTAACAGTATATTTGAGCAGAATATAGTAGTTAAACAATCAACAGAAATAACATGGAAGATGTTAAAAGAGATTTTACATGTATTGGTCTAGAATCCAAGACTATATATATATATATATATATATATATATAAAGCTAAAAAATGTGTAGAGAGAACTTACATAAACCGAATAAAGCAAGGGTAAATACTAGAACTGCAACAGCAACATAAAACTGCCTACAGGTTGCTGACGAACCCATTCTTCAATTTGCTGTCTCCACTGCTCCATACCTAGAGGAAATAGTAAATATCTCACTTTCCTGAAGAATAATTGTAAAGGAAACCAACATAATCAAAATAAGTTACAGCAAAAAGATTACAATATTTTAGCAAATCTCAGTTTTACATGTCGATTTGAAACCAAACATGCCTATATCCATGGAATTATTTCGTAATTTGACCTCTTTCTCCTGGTGAAATGCTTGGCAAGAATGATGGGGATGTTCTAGTGAACAACGATCAAATGCATTAAAGCAAAGAGTTAACGAGTTGAATCAGCTTACTATGTCGAGAAGGAGACTAAAAATCTTAAATCAAGCAATTTGTTCCATAGCATTTTTCATGCGGCGACGACGCAGCTTTCTCTTTTACCTGACATACGGGGAGTCTAAACCGCGACGGGGTGATCAGGCAAGGTGAATCCAAGAAGGCGGAAGGAGCAGCGCCCGGTCTCAGTGGGGGGAGGCGCAACTGATGGAGGTCCGGCAGGATTGACGATATCGATCGCTGTTAGGGTTTCGCCGGGTATTTGGGGAAAACAAGTTAATTTCACCGGCTTGTCTAGTTTATTTTCAATCTACTCCTCAAAACTTCAAAATCTTATTTTACCTGACAATGAAAGGTTGCAAAATTCATTGTATCAACTTACCTAATAATAAGAATAAGAATATTATTAATATTAATAAATAGATTTTTATGGTAACTTGCAATAGGCAAGTTACTTTAATCTATTGTAACTTGCAGATCTATTTTAATTTAAAAATTATTTCTTTAAAAAATTAAACTTTTACTGAATCGAAAATTATATTCTGTATATCAAATTTTGTATCTGAAAATTAATTTCGTGTCTTAATTTTATAATAAATTTGAATTAAAATACTCAATAAAGTATATAATCATTTGCAGTATAGAGAGCACAAGAATATGACCAAATACAAGAACATGCACATCAAACTAAACAACAGATCATTCCCCAAGTAAACACCAGCGCGTAAAACCGTTTGTTGCCCGGCGTCTCTCATGCCGCTGCAGCAGTGGCGATGGCAGTCGTCACTTTCTTCGCCGGCGAGTCCGCGGGGTGTCCGTCGACGTCGTCGAGGTTCCTCGGCCGCACGTAGACCAGCAGCCCGTGCTTCATGAACAGCGTGAGCGACATCTTCTGCTGCACCCGGTGGCCCGGTACGGGTCTCCAGGCGGTGGCGCAGCAGCACCGCCGCCGCGATCGACCGCATCTGAAGGTACGCCAGGTCCTTCCCCAGGCACGTCCTCGGCCCCGCGTTGAAGGCCACGAACTGGTACGGGTCCTTGGTCGGCACGAACCGGTCGCCCTCCGCCGACAGCCACCTCTCGGCCGGAATTCCTCGCAGTCTTTCCCCCAAATCGTCTCCAGCCGCCCCATCGAGTAGATCGAGTAGGTGACGCTGGAACCCGCAGGGACCACCGTCCCATCTGGCAGCACGTCATCGGCTATCACGTACTTTGTGTCCTGTGGGACCGACGGGTATAATCTCAGGGTCTCGGACAGGGCCGCCTTGAGATAAACGAGTCGGTCCAGCTCGTCAAACTCGAGCGAACCGGCGAGCCATGCGACCCGGTCAGGTCCGCGGGTCGCCCGCAGAACCGCAGTTATTTCTCCCACGATCTTCCGCTCCACGTCAGGCCGCCGCATTACGGTCCAGAAGAACCAGCTCAGCGCGACGGAGGAAGTGTCGCGGCCGGCGAGGAGGAAGTTGAGCGCGATGCGCTGGAGGTTTTCGTCGGAGGCGCGCTTCTTCATGAACCGGGAGATGAGGTCGTCTGAAGGGGTCTCCTTGCGCTCGGCGACGGCGGCCTCCATGTGCCGGTCGACGACCTCGAGGCTCCGGCGCAGGCGGAGCTCGCCGCCGAGGCGGAGGGCCTTTTTGAGGCGCCAGAGAAATCCGGGGAAAAGGAGGCGCTTCATGGTGGCCTCAGTAGCGGCGTCGAAGGCGGCAGTGAAGGGGTTGTGGGGGATGGCAGGAGAGAGCGTCTCGGGGTCCTTGCCGAAGGTGAGGCCGCAGATGTTGTCGAAGGTGAGGCGGAGGAGGAGGTCCTGGAGGTCAACGGCGCGGCGGCCATCTCCGGTGGCTGCGGCGGAGAGGATGCTGCAGAGGCGAAGGACGGCGCGGTTGGTCCAGCGGGCCATGGCCTGTCGGAGCGTGCGGGTAGTAAACTCCAGCGCCGCCGTCTTGCGCTGGAGGAGCCACGCCTCACCGTCGGAGTTGAAGATGCCGCCGCCGAGGAGGTCATGGAACGCCGCCTGCATCTGCGGGCCCTTGGGGTAGTTGTCGAAGCGCGTGCGGAGGACGTGCTCGAGGTTGCGTGGGTGCGCCGTCACAGTAACAAGTCCCTGGCGGCGGGCGAGCAGGGGAATCGGGAGGATGCAGGTCTGGTAGGTGGCGACGCCGCCGGTGGCGCGGAGGTTGCCAGCGATCCAGTCATGCATGCGGGCGCGGTTCAGGACGAGGCCCGGAAGGCTGCCGAAGAGCGGCCACACCGTGGGCCCGCTCAGCCTCCGGCGCAGCGACCAGAACCACGTCATGTACGAAAACACAAGCACCAAAATCGCCGCCGTGAGCGCAGCCGCCGCCGGTTGCTGCTCCCGCAGTGCCTTGATTACAACTTCGGCCACCATTTCAATTGTCTGCAACCAGTTGATATGGAATTCACGTGATGGTCTCAGAGCTCGATCGAGAGCAACATATATAGGCAATCGAAGGAAGGCTAGCTAGTGACTTGTGTGGTAGCCATTTCACCAGAATTTATTTGACCATCACCGAGCATGCATGCAGTGTTGGAGACGCGAAGAAGAAAGGGAAGAATTATAGCATAAGAATTAACAAAAGGGAAGAATTATAGCAAAAGAATTAAGAACGAGGGACTCGAGTCAAGGTTTGGTCGACCTGTTCAGGGAAAAGTTTGGTAATTTTATGTGGTTCCCCAAAAGAAACAATGGAGCTTTCCTTGGATTTGGAGAGAAGTTCGTGTGGTAAAGGTTAAGCCTACATCATATATCTTGCCCTTGATGTTTTGCTGTCGTTCTGATGAACAGTAAAAGGAGATACGTCGAGGGCAGCCATGTTTGTTTATGTGAAAATTTGAAAAAATTCCTAAGTCCTAAATTCATCTTAATTTTTATGTAATTTTCATCCGAAAATCTCTTTGTATGGACTCCTTGATGAGATTGACAAAACAGTTTTGTGTGTTAGTTTTTTATCAGTACAAAAGAGTAAAAATTCAATATACATTGTAAAAATTTGAGTATAAATTATTTGAGATTGAGAACTAATTTAAGAAATTTGAGTATTATTTGAAAAAATTTAAGTATACATTATTTCAGTATACAATAAAAATTTCAGTATATATTATAAAAAATTAAGTATGAATTGATTTATATTGAGTATTATTTGAAGAGATTTGAGTATAAAATTTAAAAATTTGAGTATGTGGGGTTGCATCCACCACATCAAGATTTTCACATGAGGGGATCATCGAAATTATATACTCAAATTTTCTAAATTAGTGCTCAATCTTAAATAATTTATACTTAAATTTTATAATGTATATTAAGTTTTTACTCTTTTATACTCAATCCATCAGGGATTGAATGCAAAGATCAATTTAAGATTGGAGAGTTTTCTCCCATTAATCGCATTCGTAAGTACAAACTGGTAAACATCCCTTCCGTCAGAAGCCAGTTCCGTGTGGGCTGTGACATTCATTTTGCCTAAAAGTAAACAGAGTTGATCATTCATTGTGCTTATCCATTTCGTTTAGGAAGATGAAATAATGAACTCGCGTTTTGCTTTTTTGTATGAAGGGGAGTTTCGCTAAAAAAAAACGTGAATTGTTGTCTTTTAATAAGTGTCCTTTCATCTTAGCTTCTGATGGAGGGGAGCGGCCAAGATCCTTGTTTTTTTATGAAGGGAATTGCCACTTGCCGAGATTTTCTTCTCAAAGACTTTTTCTTTTTCTTCTTGTATTTCCTTTGTCTTTTCGTTTTAATTGCTGTCTTGTTTAAGCCTAGAATTCCACAAGGGAGACTTTAGGCCCTGTTGAGATTATTTTATTTTATCTTATTAAAAAAAATAGTGTTGAGAAAAAAGTGCTAAATGATTCTAATTTGCTAAAGACTTATTTTTTATGAAGGGGAATTGCCACTTGCCGAGATTTTCTTCTCAAAGACTTTTTCTTTTTCTTCTTGTATTTCCTTTGTCTTTTCGTTTTAATTGCTGTCTTGTTTAAGCTTAGAATTCCACAAGGGAGACTTTAGGCCCTGTTGAGATTATTTTATTTTATCTTATTAAAAAAAAATATTGTTGAGAAAAAAGTGCTAAATGATTCTAATTTGCTAAAGACTTATTTTTTATGAAGGGGAATTGCCACTTGCCGAGATTTTCTTCTCAAAGACTTTTTCTTTTCGGCAATTTATCAAAGGGCGTCCTTAACAATACGTAATTACCAAAGGGCATCCCATGATTTCTAATTTACCAAAAGGCGCAGCCCTTTAAATGAACTTCCTATTCTACCCTTGGCGCCACAATACACCTTTTCCATTACCATTTTCGAGACATCCGAACCACTTTTGCAGTAAAATAAGAATATGTGGTTCGGATGGCAAGGTCATTCTATATCTCACCGCGAAAACGTAAATGGTATTGTTGAAGGAGGACATTGTGCGTGCCCTAGTTGTGCTTTAGTCGTTTGCTACTCCCTCGATTCCCTCCGCCCAACCAAAACCTAGGCTCCTATACAGGAAAGTGATAGTGTGTGATCCTGAGGCTGCTTGAAGTGTTAACGTTGAAGTTGATACTGCTCGGCACTATCAAAGTAGAATTTAGGGTTTCTGCAGGTTTGATTTGCATAATAATGGCAGGTAAAAAGTCTGTGGGTGGTTCCTCTTCGTCTTCTTCATTGGCATTAATCACCAAGGTATGTGATATTGTTTATACTTAATTTTGCTGAATAAACACTGCTTGTGATATTGTTTAAACTTATTTTTGCTGAATAAACACTGCTTGTGATATTGTTTATACTTATTTTTGCTAAATAAATTTGTAATGTATAAAAACTGTAGGGTTCAGATGAGTTTGGGAAAAAATTACATTGGTGCAGTGTTTTAGGCCATTTTAAACATTTTGTTGAAGCATTTGAAATTTTAAAAGATCAACACATTGCGAAGATCAAAGAGTCGCCCTTCAGTATTTTCTTGGACATTCAAGAATTGCAGCATATCCGGGGAATTTTGGTAAATATATTTGAAAGTTGGGATTCAACCTCGCAAGTTTTTAAATTCTCAGGTAATAGTTTTAATTATGAATTATAAACAGTATCTATAGTAAGATAAAACTTGGATATAGTTGACCTTAAATGATTGATATTTGATCAATTTAAATGAGTGAATTTAAGGTGAAATTCACTTCAGGTCGGTAGGCCTGAAATGAAATAATTTCAGGCCTACCGAGGGCCTGAAGTGAATTTACTTCAGGCCCTAGGTAGGCCTGAAATGAATTCATTTCAGGCCCAACGTGGGCCTGAATGATTCATTTCAGGCCCAACGCGGGCCTGAAGTAAATTCATTTCAGGCCCAACGTGGGCCTGAAATGAATCATTTCAGGCCCAACGAGAAATAAATTGAATCCTATATTGTTGATGATAACTAAAGATTTTAATTGTTTCAGGTGTACCGGTTGCGTTCACCAGACGAGATGTTGCTTTGGTACTGGGTATAGTGGACCGTGGAGTTTCGATCCCTATTAATTCAACTGAAGCATCGGGTGACCTCTATCGTACTTACTTCTCAAAAGAAAAACAACCTACTAGAACAAGAATTGAGGACTTACTTAAACATTATTCTAAAAGTGTTGAATCAGAGGATGATGTGTTATTAGTTTGTAAATTTTATATTTTGTATATATTTGTTTGTGTTTTATTTTCGTCTAGTACATATAAGGTCCCTCTAGGGCTTGTAGATATAGTAGATGATTATGACAATCTTGGTAGATTCAACTGGGTGGAAGCTATCCATAAATTTTGTCTCCCCAATTACCTAAAATTGGGGAATTATTTTCATCAAGTCAAGGAAACCAGAGGACCACAAACCTCCCTTATGTAAAGGGATTTGCTGGGCTTTTGGCAGTGAGTAGAATTTACCTAAATTATATTTTATAATATTTTGCTGTTATTAATGTAATTGGCTGGAAAACTTTGTGTAGGCATGGTTTTTGGAGCATGTACCCATTCAAAAACCATACAATGTTGAAGGACCCCGAATAAATAAGTGGAGGAATATTCCTTCGCATATTAGTAGGGTAAGGGACCTTGTCAACCAAATCAGCTCCGAAGAGGTAATTATTGTAAACTGTGATCTATGTTAGTTTATCTATGTTAGTTTGATATAGAAGCAATAAAATTTGTGTACTTGGTAATTGACAGGTGATTGTTGAAATAATTCCTAACCTACATGAAAACACATTGTTTGAGAACCTTGAGATTGGGGATGACATTCCACAGCCAATAGCGACATCACAAGGACATGACACAGAAGATGTAAGGCCATGTGGTGAAATGCATTCTTAAAGACACCCTAATCAAGGAGCTAACAGAGGAGAATATATGTTTGAATGAAAGGGTTAAGGAATTACTTTCAATTATTGAAAAAAAGGGCATGGAGGCTCAAGAAAGCTATCCTGTAGTCAGTCCTCTTTCTGATCCAGTATCTTGTAGAACAAGGAGAGGACGTGACCGAACTCGGTATGATTACAGGGATACTCCAATTGAGAGTCCAGTATGGCACCAACTATTACATAAGGGGAAGCGGAGAAAGGAACAAATATCAAATGTCATGGACAAGGGAAAAAGGAAACTTAGTGAGGAGGATATGGATGAAACAAGAGAAACCATTACTGTAATGGAAGTCATGTCTGAAGAAGATATAGAGGAGGAGAAAAGAAGGACCTTCGAACTATACAAAATGAGGCTTCAAGGCATTGATGTATGTGACTTATTTTCATATTAATTACGTCAAATTTATTGAATTTGGTCATTAATTAGTTTGGTGTAAATTGTATCGATATAGTTTGTGAAGAAGCATTTTATGAAGTCGAAGAAGAAAAATCAAGATAAAGAAGTGGCCTACGTGATAAATAAATTGGAGAACCTAAAGTAAGTTATGAAACATAGTTTAGTTAATATATTTGGGGCTTTAATATATAATCTTATTAATTAACTTGACAGGTTGGATAATGAATTTATCTGGGAGGATGCACCCTTTGTTTTGAAATTGCATTCATTCTTACAAATCCTCAATGGAGAGGTTTTTACAAAAGGCGAGGTCATTGATGCCTTTTGTAAAATGTTATTTAGGGGAGCATCCACATCTGGTAGGCCATACCACAAGTCAATATATTGTTCAACCTTCTTCACAGTAAGTGATGTAAATTAGTAAGAATTAATAGATTGTAGAAGACCTAGTATTATGATGTGGTTATTAATAATTTTGATTTTGCAACTATTTAGGCTTCAATAAGATCGTCAAGAAAGATTTCTATGCAACAAGTGATGAAGACGGATATGATAGAACAAGGGTTTAGATATATTTTAATACCTTTGTGCCAGTGATAATACACACTTCACTTGTTGGCGGTGGATACAGAAGCAATGACTTTCATTCATTTAAATTCTCTTGCTAGTGGCCGTAAATATAAGCATGATTTTGACTCAGCGGTGAGCTACCTACCTTATTCATATATATGTTTATCATTTGATAAAAAATGTCATTGAAATTCATGATATATTTGACAGGTAAAAGAACTTAAACAATATACTCGCGAGGAACTTACGGCTATTCATCCATATCTACAAAGTCATCATCCCTTGGACAAATGGCCTTCCGTTAGACAAAAATGTCCCCAACAAGAACATAGGTCAGTAAGTGAGGAAGAGTTTGAAAAATTTTAAAATGATCAAAGTATTTTATTACCCAACTTATTGAAATCTGAAATACTATTGTCATTTTCAGCGTGGACTGTGCCTCTTTGTTATGCAATACGTCCGATGTCTCCTATACGATGAGAAGATGGATTTCAAACAAGGAGATATGACGAAAATGAGATA